>JAJIYU010007890.1:0-18602 GCA_030144865.1 Tinospora cordifolia | reverse complement strand
ACACTTCTAAAATTTTACAAATTGTCCCGCTTATTGAATGTGCTAAACTGTTATGAAACTTCCTACGGAACCTCCACCAGTTGGGCAATGACATGGTGCCTAGCTGACAGAAACTTATGTAAAAAGGGATATAAAATTATTTAGAGACTAAAATGGGATACAAAATATTGGTATTTTTTTCGATTTCATGGGGTTGGCGGGGGTAGCGTGTAAGCAATGAAACGTCCGCAGAAGGCATTAAACGTCCGTGGCGGCCTTATGCGCGTGTTCATGTCACGTGTTACGCGTGTATCACTGAAAAGCTCTCAAAAGCAAACGGAAATAAATTGCAAGATGGAACAAATTCGGTCAAAAATCAAATTTCTTACAACTTGCATTAAAATCTCAAAAGAGCACGATTCGTCCAATATGACTAAGCATTTATTCAAAGGGTAGTTAAATTCACCTATAAAAATAATAAAGAGGTCCAATTATTAATTTGATTTTTAAGTACATTTTCAATCCTTTATATTAAAATTATATAATTTTAATATGAAGTCAATACTTAACCGTAATTCTTCCTTTTAATCTATTTATATTTTTTAATATAATTAATAACTTTTATATTTATATTATTTTTGTTATATTTTAATTATTTTTATTTTTTAAAAAAAGGAGTCAACGCCAATAATATGGAGCAATCTCGTTTGTTTACGTTAAAATAACATAAGTAATAATATTACATTAGAGTTGTTCAAGCTAATGTTATCTCTAACTTAATATTAAAATGGCGTAAGTTCAAAGATAACTAAAGTTTAGTATTTAGAGTCAAAGTTTATGCTATTATTTACCACTATTCTAAAACTCTTTTCTCCTTCTTTGAAGAATAAATAATAAATAAATAGTCAATCCGATGTTGCACCCCTCAAATACCCCGTGTTAGTGACTTTTAAAAAGAGTGAGACTAAAATTATCCTATTAGTAGCTCTTTTCATCCTACTTTTTTTATTCTAACTATACTCTTGTGTAAAATGACAAAGTTATTCTTAATTAAAAATTTCATTTATCACCAAATAACCTCATTTACTTCACCATACCCCACACAACCAGTTCCACCATTAACATCTCATCTTTGGTGAGCACATTTAAAAATTTTGACGAGCTTCTGCAAATCATTCTGGCAAGATCCTAATCAGTTTTCTGTAAGGTTTATATTATTATATAACTTTTAAGTTTTTAATTGTGAATAAATATAACAATGACATGTTCATTTTTGTTTTTGATGTCAAGGCATTCATTTGGATCAAGTTTTATTTTATTTTCTTAAAAAATGGCACAAGAAATTGATTTTATAAGCAATGAAGGCGCCAATGAGGTTTTTTTTAATGTCACTATGATTAAAATTTCTTGTTTATTTGAGAAGAAATCAAATGTTGTGTCCTCCCTGTGTGGTGAAGACTCACTATATGGGTCTTGGTCAGAGGTAAATGAGACTCTCAGCATGAGTCTCGACCAGAGAGGACTAAGACATATACTGACAGTCTCAGTCACTACTAGCTGAGACTCAATCATGCTATGAGTCTCCTTCTTGTCTCGTTGAGATTGTACCTATTGCTTTTAGTTCATTTCTTTTTTTTTTGTTTCAATGACTAATTAATATTTATTTTGATAATTTTAGGTCAAAGAAGATTGCATTGAGATTATTGTTGATTATACTAAGCAATTTACACTAGTTAGACCATTTAATATAAGAGAAGAAATGATCTCATGGGAACAAAATAAGGAAAGATGAATGGTTCGGTCGATATAATTTGCTCAGTATAATCAACAATAATGTTAGTGCATTCTTTTTCGACCTAAAATTATCAAAATAAATATTAATTAATCAAAGGAACAAAGAAAAAAAAAGAAATGAATTAAAAGCAATGGGTACAATTTTGCTTGGATAGGGATGAAACTAACAACATAAGTCTTAGTCACTATTGGCCAAGACTCATATAGTGAGTTTTGACCACCTCTGACCAAGACTCATATAGTGAGTCTCAACCATATAGGGCGGGGACAACGTTCTATTTCTTCTCAAATAAACACCAAATTTTAATCTAAATGACATAGAAAATACCTCATTGGTGCATATATTACTTGTAGAATCAGTTTCTTATGTCATTTCTTAAGAAAATAAACTAAAACTTGATCCAAATGAAGGCCCTAGCATAGAAAATGAAAATGAAAGAAAATGAACATGCATTGTTGTATTTATTTATCATTACAAACTTAAAAGCTATATCACGATACAAACCTTACAAGAAACTGGTCAGGATCTCCGCAGAATGTTAATCGGAAGCTTGCCAAAACTTTTAAATGTGCTCACTAGAGATGGGATGTTGATGATAGTATCGGTTGTTGGAACGAAAAAGTGGGATAAAAGGAACCACTACTAGGGTATTTTAGGGTTTTAAAAAAAATAAAATACGGTGAGTACATTAAATAGTTAAATTAGCTAGGGCGAAGTTAGTATTAAGGGTAAAGGCTGAGTTTAGCCTTACTATTTAAAAATTACAAAAAGTTGTTAATTTTAAGTTATTGACTATCATGCCCTATTTGACCATTCTACCCCTTTAGGCATGTGACGCCAAATGAGTGTGGCACCACATAACGTGTTATTTGCTCAAGCATTCTCAATTCGTTTTCATTAAAAAAAACAAAAAGTAGATAATTATATATAAGCTTGAAAAGAGATTTTCATAAAAAGCATAATAGATACCAAACAACATTAAAATGTGATTTCAGACATGCAAACCACATTAAAATGTGATTTCAGACATGCAAACCACATGAGATAGTTTTACCATGTTTCAAATTACATTTAGTTTTAAAATTGTGTTTTTAAATACTTGATGTAAAAATTTGAATTCAAGAAGCTTGAAAAAAAAACATATATTTTTTTTGTTTTCTTCACCTATTAAAAGTTTTATTGAAAATTGTAAAAAAAATTTAAAAAATATTTATAAGTGGAAAATAAGAATTTTGGGTTTCTAGAAATATATTTAAAAATGATTAAAAATAATAAAATTATTTTTTGAAAATATTAGTACACGTAAAATTATGATGTTATATGTTTATAATAAATATTAAACTAAATATCTTGCAAAAATATGTCTGATATTCTTTGTTAAAATTTTAAAATTAAATTAATCATGAAATAACCAACAAAAATTATTTCTAATGATTTTTATAGATGAAAAATAGTGTTGGTTATGTCCACAACAAAAATTAGGGTGTAGTGAACTAATAACAATGGTGGTACCTGTTATATTAAAAATTACCCTAAATCATAAGATATGGAACATTGAAGTAAAAAATCTTTAAATTTTTCATAAATTATTACAAATAATATTTTACATTATTTAGGTCAATACCTCAAATAAATTCAGATCCAGTATGATTCTCAAGGCATAGAACCGCAATTACAAGTAGAGATGACTCCTAGATGTCATTTTATTACTTTGATGATCACACGATTTGTTGGTTAAATGTATTAAACACATAATTGTACGACATTGTTGCAATATTATAATTCATATCATTTTTCTCATAACTAATTAATGTCATGCTTAGCCGTTATATATGATACTGTGATGCCATATTTGACATTATGCTTTTATCATATTTTTGATTATGTTCTTGTATGAGGAATGAACAAGGTACTTATGCCCTAGGTCCTTGGTTCGAATCTCCACGGAGGCGGAGGAAAACCCCAAGGGGAGGGGACAATACCTTGTGAGTGACAAGCCATGACGTGGGCCCTACGACGTGGGTAAGAGTCCCGGTAGGATTCTCGGTGGGTGTTACAATAAAAAGGACTCACATCGTAGGGCCCACATCATGGTGTGTCACTCATAAGGTACTGTCCCCTTCCCTTGGGGTTTTCCTCCGCCTTCGTGGAGATTCGAACCAAGGACCTGGGGCATAAGTACTTTGTTCATTCCTCATCCACTACTAGCTCAATGGTAGCAGATGAGGAATGAACTAGGTACTTAAGCCCCAGGTCCTAGGTTCGAATCTCTACGAAGGCGAAAGAAAACCCCTAGGGGAGAGGACAGTACCTAGTGAGTCATAGCTGCCACGCGGTGCGCCATGCCACCGCCACGCGGCGTAGGTCCGGTGGGACCAGTGGGCCTGGTGGGGTGTGACAATAAAAATGCGCTTTTTTATTGTAACACCCACTGGGAATCTTTCCGAGACTCTTACCCACGTCGTAGGGCCCACGTCATGGCGTGTCACTCACAAGGTACTGTCCCCTGCCCCCTGGGGTTTTCTTTCGCCTTCGCGGAGATTCGAACCTAAGACCTAGGGCTCAAGTACTTATTTCTTTCATCATCCGCTACCATTGAGCCACGACGTAGGTAAGAGTCCCGGTAGAATTCCCGGTGGGTGTTACAAGTCCACTGTCAGGAGAACGGTGGCCATGTACACTGCTTAAAAGATATGGGAGTTGGGGTGTTACACAAAACCTTCAAGTTTATTACAATGATTAAAACATAAAAACTTTAACAAAGGAAAGATACTACGGCTAGCATGCTCGACTTAAACAATAAACAAAATTTCAAAAGAAACTTATTCCACGTTGCCTCATTCTTTAGCTTCTTCAAATGTTAGAAAAGGAGGGGTGAGCTTAAGAGCACAGTGGACCATCTTAAATATTTAAGTCATTATCTCAATAATTAAGACATGAATGTTAAACACTTGCTTTAATTAGATGATTCCAACAATTCATTATTCAATAATTGACGTTAAGACTGAAAGGGATCAGTCTCAGTGTTCTTTTTCCACACATTCACATCAAAAAGAGGAAAGAGTAATCCTTATGCCAATTTCTAATGGATCTAGGGTCTTACCCATTATTTGAGAATTAGGGTCCTCCCTGTTGTTCCATTCTAGTGAACTAAGGACAATCTCATCATTTCATTTTTGAGAACACCCATAGTAATTTCCTCGTGCAATACTGCGCTAGTATGTGGTTTAATTTTTTATTGATCTTTAATTGATTGTAAACCAAACCATCATGTATTTAAAATAGGAAAAACATATGGGCATCTCAAACCTCATAGGCATGTCATAGCATAGATCATATCATCACATATCATGCAACATTAGTTATGTAGTCCTAAGTATGCATATTTTAAACATGAGATAAATAGTTAAACCAAATAGAACATGTCTATTCAAAGCATAAATACACATACAAGCCTTATTTAGATCAAAATAATAAAGTAAAACCCAAAAATCATCTCCACCTCAAAGCTTTGGTTCCTTCTTGTCCTTAGTTTCATTATTCCAATCCTTCTTGGAGCTTTCAACCTTGAATATTAAGATTCAATACATTATTTTTGATGATCATGCTATTTTTGACATTCCTGAATCATATCCTAATGATTCCTATCTAATATGGCCTTTACTTGTGCTATTACTCTAGATGAGTCTTAATATGGTCTTGATTTTGAGTACTGCATTATAGGAAAAGAATACTACAATAATCAAAACAAAAAAAATGAAAACAAGGGGTGCAAAAGCACTATCGAGGTAGGCTACTAAGGTAATGCCTGCATTATTGAGATAGAGTACCAAGGTAACTATTGAGTATTTTAAGAAATTTGATATGCTATTGTGGTAATTTTATATATTATAGTGGTAGTTAGAGTGAAATTCCTTAGAAAATAGAGGAAAACGAAGGCATTATCGTGGTTGTTTTCTATCATGATCATTACCGCGATAATTAGTGTGCAGAATGAAATTCTAGACATGTTTATCCCATTCCTCATTCTCCTATGACCTTGGCATTCTAACACTTCGACTTCCAGACCATGAAACATGTATTTGGGACTGAAACAAGTCATTATACCTTCCTTGATTTGTTGCATCCTCCTGTTGCTCCAAGAACAATCGAAAATTGGTTTTATGGCTTGAACTTTTACTATAAAGTAGCTTTTTGGGTTTCTCTTCTTTCTATCACTATTGTTGACGTATGGAACAACTAGGGAATGAAAAACGTATTAGGAGAAGGCTAAGTGAGCAAGAAGAGAGGGGATTCACACTTGCTTGAGCGATGAGAATAGGGTACTTGTAATACCCCAAAATTTGTACAAGAATTTCATAAATAAAATTCAATAAAACAATTTGAGTGGAATAAACTTTGGGAAAAATTCATGAATTTGTCTTATTAAAGTTGCATAACTCGATGCACGAAAGATCAATGATTTTGAGCAAAACATGAAGAATTCACACTAAAAATGCTTTGACTACCGTGGTAGTTCTTCTCATAGCGCGATAGTGCATCGGGAATGTCTAGAAAGTCAAAAATAGAAACTTGCCAACTGATTATCGCCATAATGGAAAAGATTATTGCGATAATGCATAAAAAAAGCCAAAAATTGAATTACAAACAAAGATAGATTATCGCAGTAATGTGAAAAAGGTTGTGCAATAGAGTTTGGAAAGTTGCCAATTCGCTATGGGAAGAAATACAAAGTTTTAGAAAGGTTTACACCATGGTGCGTGGGAAACAAGAAATACAAAGCTTTAGGAAGGCTTCCACCATGTGACCAACCCTAACCTTCCAAACCATGTCACATTGAATTTTGCATAAACCAAGGCTTGGGCACCCATTGTCCTCATCCTAGCAAGAATGAATCAGTTTTCTTCTTGTTCCCTAGTAGTATCTAAGCATCCCTTTTCGTCCCTAGCTATTCTACACAACCAAAAAAGTTGTAGGAAGAAGAGAAATAGAGTGTGCATTACAATTTCGGTGCTAAGCAAGTATGTTGATCAATTAGAGAGATTTGAAGGTGCAAGCTGAGGTATAACCACCCTATCTCAATCTCAGTTTCATGTTTCAAAGCCTAGAAGTTGAACTAGGAAGTTACCATGGCTGTAGGTAAGCTAGGAACAAAGAAAAGCACCCAGAAAACTCGGTTTCCTACAGATTACTACGGTGGTGATCAGATTACCATGATAATGCCATCATTTTTCTAGAAATTCTACTTAGATTGCTATGGTAGTGATTTTGTTACAACGGTAGTGTAACGTCTTGCAAAAAATAATGCTCGTGGGTTATCGCGGTAGCCTGCCGTATTAACACAATTGAATTTCAGTTATTGAAGATGGTTATTGTGGTAGCTTACCGGGGTAATGCTCCTAAAACCCCTATTTTCAGTTGTGTACACTGAATATCACATAATTCTTTTCCCTATTGTAGTACACTGACCTAAGACCCCACTTAGATTCACTGAGGGTGATGTCCTCACATATTATAGGCTACATAGGATGAAAACCCATTAGATTATGATTTATGAACACTACTGACACATGAATAACCCATCAATCATGATTTTCAAGGTTGAAGATTCAAGGATTTGGACAATCAAGATCAACGAGATTAAGCGATTAAGGTGGAGATAATTTTCCCTTTTAATTTATTGTTTTGATTTAAATAAGGATTGCATCATTATACATGCTATATAAAATATGCATGCTTAGGCTTGCATGAATAAGGATGCATGATCTGTGATGTTATGCTATGATGTTACCATGCTTACATGTTTGATTCGTGTTTATATCTAGTTTACATACATAAATGCTATGCTTTACACTTAACAAAAGATTAATTAAGATTCTAACCACGTACCAGCATGAGGAAGGATTTCTTCATGTGTATTTCAACTTTAAACCTGGCATAATGGACCTTTGATGTGAAACTGGGCATTAGGATTCCCCAAAGTGAATTGGGCTTTTGGAGTGATCTCACTTCACTAGTATAGGTTTGAGTTTTTGGAGTGATCTCTCTCCTTAGACCTAGAACACAGAAGGTGAACCCCTTTCGTTCTTAATTACAACTATGAATAATGAATTGTTTGAATCATGTAATATTTGAAAGTGTTTGACATGTTTATCTTATTTGTTAAAATAATGACTTCAATATTTGTGATGGTCCATTAGGTTTTAACCTCACCCCTTTTTCTAATTTTTTAAGGAATTAATAAATCAAGGTTACATGAAGTCACTTAGACTATTTTCTTTAGAGATTTTATGAAATTGTAGGGCATGTTAGCACAATTTTGCTTTACTTAAGTTTTGAAACTATTTCCGCTGTAATAAATACAAAGGTTATGTAACTTTTGAATTTTGAATTGATTAATGATATTGATTTGTTTTATTTTAATGTTTCTCAATATTATACCTTTATGAAATATGTGCATTAGTTAATGTTATTCAAGAAGTCTCAAGGATTTGAAAAAAGAAAGGAAAGATATTAACATAGCACGGGCCCACCTCTCGGGTAGGCCAAGGAAAGATGAGAATACTGTCAGATGATGTAAGCCCGAGGATGGGAGGTGAGGTGTTACAAAGGTGGTATCAGAGCTCAATTAGTAGATGTACTGGACAAGAGTTAGAAAGAGTTGACTCATTAGGTAAAACCTTTACTCGAGTTAATTCAGAATGCCCTACTGTAATACCCTGAAAGTCTATGAGACCGCAACGTCGCTAGTGAACAGTTAAAGTGGAATAACAAACTCGATAAAAGAATAAAAATGGCAAAAATACCCGAAAATCATGTATTATAAGTCTAAATAAGTGTAAGAGTGATACCAATCCGAGAAGCACGAGAAATGGCGAAGAAAGACACTAAACACCAAAATTTCATTCTGGTGACCGCGGTTGGTCCTATAGTGACCGCGGTCATTTCAGGAGAAACCTAGAAAACGAAGGGAAATACATCTTTCTGGTGAACTCGGTCGGTCTTATAGTGACCACGATCATCGCGGGAGAAACCCAGAAATGAAACAAGGAAGTCCATTCTGGTGACCGCGGTCCGTATCTGAGTGATTGCGGTACTTACACGAAAAACCAGAAATGAACAGAGCGCACCAGTCTGTCCACCGCGGTAATTGCTCAGTGACCGCGGTAGTTGCATAGTGACTGCGGTCACTATGCAACGCGGTAATTCGTCGATTTCTATACAAACGAACATGCGCAGAAAACCCTAGATCTAGATTTTTCTATCGCAAATCACTGATTTTTCTCTCTAGCTCTCACCTAACTTGTTTATCCCATTTCTTAAGTGTTCTATTGAGTTCTAAAGGTGGTTTGAGCACCTTCAAACCATTATCCACCATTTTCAAGCTCAGATCTGCCAAGAGTAACATCAACAAGGGAAGATTCGGGTTGAAGCACGCTTGGAAAAGGTCTTGTGCTAAGGTAAATCTCAAAATCTTCTTGAGATCTTGTTTTCTTAGCTTTCTAAATCATTTTCTTCAAATGTAGTTCGTTTTCCCCCTAGTTAATGTGTGTTTTAAGCTCAATGACCAAGTGTTGAGGTGTTAAGCATATGTCGCCGACTCTGGCGACCGCGACAATGCGACATGCACCGATGTTCTCTCATTTTGTACTGATTTTGGGTGCATTTGAAACACATACACCAAGAACACAAACCTTAGGGTTTGGGTTGTGCCATGAATGCCTTAGACTCACATATTTTCATTGTTTAAAAACCCTATAGATTGATAATCTGAGGCGTACTCGACGAGGAACAAGGCGCAAGATCAAGGAGTACTAATGTGAGTATGATTTTCTTACTACCTAGCCTTATCCAAATTTTGAATGCTTAACATGATGTTTGTTAGTTTAAGATTCATTTAGAAGCATGCTAGGACTTGCTTGATTGACCTTGGTTGGGTTTGACTTGGTGCATGTCCTTGATGCATGGTTGCTTGTGCCATAACATGATAGATAGAGATTTCTATGAGATGATTTCCATAAATGGATGATCGCATCTATTTTGATTTACTTTAAATGGTTCGTTGATGATCACATATGACTTGGAATGACATGTATGACTAAAGAATATTAAATTAAGATTAATAAATCCACATACTGGCACGGTGACCAGCCTTAGGGTGTCATCGTGGGTGTCCCTACCCGAGCTGACTGCGACGGCTGATTGTGTCTTCGGACGGAGAGTCACTGCGGACTTCCATCCTTGGATCGTGGTCCCAAAGGTAACCAGCCCTCGGGCGTTACCCCCGGATTCGCTCTTGGACCACACAGGGGATACCGAGGGTTACGGACTCTTTCGGTCTTAGATGATAACAAAATAAGAAATTGTGTGAAACGCCTAATGTAATGAAAGCAATTGCACGTTTTGTATTCTAGTTTGTATAATGCTAGTGATGTATAGGAATGATCCACTAGGCTCTCGAGCTCACCCCACTTTTCTAATTACAGGTGATCATTGACACCGCAGGAGTAGGTCAGCACACGGGCTGTCTTTTTGGGTAGTGACCTCATTGGGAAGTCGACACAGTTTACACTTTTCTTTGAGTTTACTGTGGTATCATTTTGTTGTAATAATGTTTTAGTGTTTAAATTGAACTGGGCATGTGCCTCTTTATCTTTGAACTATTTCACATGTAAATTAAATATTTTGGAACTTAGGCCCATTGGGCCATGTTTTATCTTCGCGATATGCTTTGAAAAATGAATTCGAAATGTTATTCCGCTGCAAAGTATTTCACTTGGTCAAATATGAATTTAATATGGATTTGTGAACGAATTGAATTCCGCTGCATGCACTTTTGATGAATTTCACATCTATTGAAAGAAACGAGTATTTTTGGTGTTCATTGTATATTTTAAATTTTAACTTCATAACTTATTTAAAGGAAATGTATGAAACATGAGATTGAAAAGAAAGGAAATCGAACCACGTGGCCTTCGGCTCTCGGCGAACGAACATATGACACGACATCTTCCCCCGAACAAATGAAACGGACACCGGGAGTCGGGGTGTCACACCTACCTCCTATTTTGAAAGACTATTTTTCAAAAGAGTATATATTTCCAAATGTTTTGTTTGGATACGAATATTACGAGTTGAATTGATAGTGGGTAAGCCTTGTCCCGAGTAAAGCTAAACATTGAAAGGGAGATAAGTTATTCCGCCCTAGAAGGTTAATTGCTAAGCAAACTTCGGTCTTGCCGCCCGACTGGAGGTTGTCTCACCAGCTCATACAAGTAGTCAAATTGGAAGAACACACTTATTTTCTACTAAAAACTAGGAAGAGATATTTAAGTGCAAGGAATGTACTAAAGTACAAAGGTGGTATCAAAAGTTGATAAGGGTTGTTGGTTCGACAGAGAAACATTCAACTAGGAATTGAGAGCATAGGTCTAGGAAAGAGACCATAGGTAAAGACTTGAGTATTGCCAAGGGTGACACAATGGATTTTGAATAAAAACTTTTAGGATATAGGTTTGAGACTGAAAACGAGTGAAAATAGAATATTTGATTGATTATGACACAAGATCGAGAAAATCTTGTATATCTGGTTTCTGCATGGTATGGGACGCATAAGAATTTTGGGGCATAGAAGAATCTTGGACTTGAAGAATGACAAACTATGTTTGGTGAATGATCGACGATTCTAGAAGAGCTTGTTACCCTATGTTTGGGTGGTATGAGAAGATTAAGTATAGTGGGGCTTGAGAGACCTTAGTTGTTGAGACATTTGCAAAATTGTGTGGGTGTAGTGAAATCTCTGAGTGGAAGGTTATGTCAATGGGCGAGGGTGGTATAACATGCTCGAACTCAAAGGCATGGGTGGAAACTTGGAATTGTGCTATGCTAGCATGAACTTATATAATTGAATGATTGATTGAATGCATGCTTTACTTATTTAAATTCATGAAAGTATATGTCATGTGTATTTTGATTTGAAGACCACAAAGTTTGTACCCAACAACCTCAGAGGGCCTTGAAACCCTAAAAAAGAATTTAGAAACATGAACTGATAGGCTATTAAACAAATTGAAAACCTAGAGACATGAATTGTAATAACCTATAATGTTTATGACACGTGGACATGACGTATGTGTGTATAAATATGTATTATACACATACATATAAGTGTAAATAATGTCACGTGAAAAAAATAATACAATTTATAAAGAGGGTTGAAAAATAAAAAAATATTTTTAATTAATTAAATTTGGGTAGGAGGAATATTATTATTATTATTATTATTATTATTATTATTATTTGTATATATATATATATATGGTGTAGATGAATTGATGGAAAATAGGAAAATATATTATAATAGGTTATAATAAGATATAAGGGATAATTATATAAGTATATACATTTGCTTTTATTTGCCTGGCTAGATGGTGTGAAAGGGAAAAAAAAAATATACATATGCTTTACATTGGGTTGAGAAAAAAAAAATAAAACAATAAAAGACAAAAAAAGAGAGAAGGAAATCGAGAGGAGTGATGGGGTGGTAAAGAACTTAATTAAATCATTCTCTCTTACGTCTTTCATTTAAAGAACAGAGGAGAAAAAGATCAAATCGGACGAAGGAATGAAAGGAAGAAAATAAAGGAAATTCGATTTTTTTTTGATAGATTCGATGTGCAGGTAAGCGGGTTTTTTCGATTATTGTTACAAAAATACTAAATAAGCCACATACTTTGATCCTAGGGGTGTAATTTTTACTATAAGGACTATTTTATGGTAGTACCCAAAAATGGAGTGTTAGCCTATCGTGAGTAAAACTTAGTAAAAATTATACCAATACACTCTTGGTGATACGTAGATCACAGATATGTGGTTAATTTTCATTCGTTTATCCTGTAGACACCAAAACAAATATCCAAAGTTGAATAACCTTAAGATTGGCTTTTGGGTATGTTAAACCCTAATAGAATTCTAGTTGGATCTCATAGAATTGTAGAGAATAAAAATACGTACCCATTGACACCAAATTCATGATTTTTGGTTATCAATTGAAATTTTGGTGAGCAATTGACCAATTTAGTTATTTATCGAAATTCAAAAAATTAATAAAAATATTATTGGGAAGCCTATTTTTAATATTTTCTACTATAAAAATATATTATATGAGCAAAAAAAATAATCTTAAAAATTATTGAGCACATTTAGGTTAAGCGCACCAATACATGAGATCGAATGCATATATTTGATTAAATATGAGTTGTAAATATGTTGGAAATGATTTAGAAAATAATTTAAATGAGTTGAATTTGATTTGACGCATATAAAATAATTATCGGTGAGTAATCTTTGCTTGTGGTATTATGTATGACATTGGTATTGTCTTAAAAATGGTGATTTTGTTTAGATAAAATGATTTATTAAATTTTATGCTTATTTGAATTTCATGAAATGATTTTGATGCATTGTAGCATGTCAATTACATACCTAAGTAAGTTATTGACATGACAATATTTTTATTGGTCATAGTCTCTGAGAACAGACTCATATGATTAACCGTTGTAGTAGTCTTAATTGGTGCATTCCTGACATGAGATGAATAAGATAGAAACAGATAGATGATCGGATAACTAGAGGCCGATGCATTTCTTATTTGCGCGGTGAGGAGCAGATTTGCTTTGTTATTTAGAAGGAAGGAGATGGTTCATGTTTGCAAAAGGATTGCACATCGTTAAAATTGAATGCATGTTCACACATTACATTATAAATGTATGTTACTTTATTTCATTTGCCAGTGATATAAAATTTGTTTTGCCTTACGTGCTTTGTACATATGATGGCTATATAATACCATAAGTTAGATTATTTACTGAGCTTGTTGTTTGCTCACTCTACTTTCTATTATTTCCTTCGAGTTTTGACAAGAAAGACAAAGGGAAGATGTTGTGATAGTGTTATTAGTTTCTTTTGGAGTTGATAGGGTGTTGTAATTGTAATACTTAACTGGATTAATGTATTTGGAAATGTATATAGATCGACTTGTGATCATCTATTTGTAATATCAAAACAAATTATGGATTGTGTGAATGTATAGTTAGTTTTAGAAAGAAACATATGGTTTTTTATATTGATTATGGTCTATCAGGTAATTGGTGACATGTTACATTTTGAGAGGAGACTTTGTCAAATTTTTTAGGAAATTGGTGTTTTGTTTAGGAAGGCTTACAGGGTTTCTGACATGTCAATACTCTGACACATTTGAAAATTCTGTGCCGGTCGTGACGTCACCTGAGAAGGGGTCACGACATGAATCTAGCGTCACGATAGCACAAATGAAAAGAAAACTTGAGAAAACGAATAGTAATATGACTTTGACTTGTAAATAATAGCCACATTTAAGAGATATGCGACCAGAGCTACCACATCTGATGAGACTAAACCACAAGGACATGAGGCATAAACTAGTGTTGCTGAGGCTCAAATCGAGAATATGTTGACTCATGAGTTGTTAACAATTGATCACCAGGAGAGTTATAGAGCAGATTATGAAGGCGCTGCCTCAGATGCTACCACAAGCGGTGCCACAATCGCAAATACAAGAATAGATTCTGGTACAACAGCCAATGCATGTACCTGAGTTTTTAGTTCGTTAGAAGGCATGAGATGACATTGAAGATAAGAAATAAAGGGACATATTGATGGAGTTGTAAAAACTTTGTCCCTCTCAATTTAATGGCACGTCTAACTGCATGAAAGCAGACTACTGGTACCAGGAGCTTGATGAGCATCTGGATGTGTTATAGGCAACAAGTGCCCATAGAGTTGTACTGGCTACCCAGTCTAAGGGATCGTCTAGAAGTTTGTGAAGAATGTTGAAGGAAGATCCAAACACCAATGTCAAACACATGAATTTGGAATTGTTTAAGGAAATATTTTATTAGAAATTCTTTTTACAGGCCACGTTAAGGCGAATGCAGTCGAAATTCATCAGATTGACCCTGCGAGACATGACTATGGTTGAGCACGAGACCAACTTCACTAAATTGGCCAAATTTTTTGCTTAAACTAATCAGGGAAGAAATGACAAAGGCAAATCGATTTGTGGAGGGTTTAAAAATTGAGATTCGAAAGAAAATAATACCAATGGGCCTAAAGACCTATAGAAAAGTAGTTGAGAAGGCATTCTTAGTGGAAAGAGAACTCAATGTCAAATAGAATTTGAAAAACAAAAAGAAGAGACTAGGTGATAACAAAGATTGCTAAGGAAACCAATAGAAGAAGTGTACCAATCAGAACAGTGGCAACAAAATGCCTCAGACTCAGAACCGATCCAAACATCCTACGGAAGAACAATTGGAGCAGACTAGACGTCAAAGACTGTGCTTCCATTGTAACCAGTCAGGACATATAGTGAAATTCTATCCTACCAAAACCTAAGCTTGACAATAGTGACAACCACAAAACAATCAAGGAAGAGGACAGATTGGTCGTCCTTAATATAGAAAACAACAACAAAATACTAATCAGGGACAAAACCAAAGCCGTGGACAGAACCAGGCCAGAATCTTCGTTGTTGCTAATGATCAAGAGGATCAAGATTCCTGCCGTAAAAGATACATTCCTATTATTTAATGTTGCTGTAAAACTTTTGTGTCATTTCGATGCTACAAAATCATTTGTTGCTGAATAACTATTGGATAGGTTGCAACTAGTAACGAAAACCTTGCCTTTGACTTTGAATGTATCCACACCTATAGGAACTACAGTTCCCTCAAAAAGAATGCCTAGTTGTGACCTTAGGTTTGGGTATAAACTAATCTTAGTCAACCTCTATGTACTCCCATTTTATGGATACAATGTAATATTGGGAATGGACTGATTAAACCAATATTAGGCACAAATAGATTGCCCTAAGAAGAGAGTAACCATAACATTACCCTCACGAGAAACCTATACAATCAATGGTGATATCCAAAGATTACCTAGAAGCTTGTTGTTAGCATTGCTAAATTGCTTAAGGCTGAAAAACAAATTCATAAAGTTCTTAAAGGAGGACTTGCAAAAACAAAGAGGAATTCAGAGCTTAGAAGTAGTCCGAAAATATGAAGATGTATTCCTATATGATTTACCAAGACTACCACGGGCTAGAGAAGTAGAGTTCAAGATTAAACTTCACCTTGGAAACAACATCATAGCCATACTTCCTTATAGAATGACACCAGTGGAACTGATTGAGTTAAAGACTCAGCTAGACGAAATTTGAGAAAAAGGATACATCAGGCCAAGTGAATCGCCATGGGGAGCTCTAGTGTTGTTCGTGAAAAAAAAGATGGATCCATGAGACTATGTGTTGACTATCGGAAGTTGAGCTAGGCGACTGTCAAGAACAAGTATCCTTTGCTAAGGATAAATGACCTATTTGATCAATTGAAGGGAGCCACTCATTTATCCAAGATTGATCTTAGGTCAGGATACCATCAATTGAGAATTCGAGAGTCGAAAATACACAAGACAACCTTTCGAGTTTAAGGTGATGCCCTATGGTTTGACCAATGCACCGACAACATTCGTGGATCTGATGAATCAAGTGATTAGGCAATACCTTGATCTGTTTGTAGTGGTATTTGTGGATGAAATCCTAATTTACTATAAGTCAGAAGTTGAATACTTAGAATACTTGAGGATTGTGTTAGAAACAAATTATATGCCAAGTCCAGCAAGTGTGAATTCATGATGAAGATGGTCAAGTTTTTTGGCCATATAGTATCAGCAAAAGACATCTCTATAGATCCTGAGCAGGTAAAAGTTGTAATGGATTGGAATTAACCCAAAAAGGTTATAGAGATCAGAAGTTTCTTAGGACTAGCTAGATATTACCAAAGATTCATCCAAGACTTTTCAAAGTTAGCCGAACCTATGATCAAGCTTATTAGAAAAGGAGTCAAGTTCATGTGGGATGAAAAGTGTGAGCAATCATTTCTAGAACTGAAGGGGAGATTGACTACAACGCCCATTTTAGTCACTCCTACACATGGTGTTGGATATGTTCTGTATACGGATGCTTCACAGAATGAATTGGGTGCAGTATTGATGCAAGAAGAAAAGGTTATTGCCTGTGCCTCGCGACAACTAAAGATTCATGAGCATAATTACCCAACACAAAACCTAGAGTTAGTAGCTATTGTGTTTGCTCTGAAGATTTAGAAACACTACCTTTATGGTGAAATGTTTGATCTATTCTCAGATCACAAGACTCTGAAATATATCTACAACTAGAAGGAGTTGAATCTAAGGCAATGTGGATGGATGAAGTTCCTTCAAAATTACAACTTCCAACTACATTACCATTCAAGAAAGACCAATGTAGTACCAGACGCCCTGAATAGGAAGTTCAACAAATAGGATGAGGAAAAAGGTTAGATGTACTAGTTAATTGAAAATTTCAACTTAGACATAAATAAGGATGAGAAACAGGCTTATTTATACAACCCAACTTGTCAGCCCTATCTTCTACATCAGATCAAGGATGAGCAAAGACAAGATAAGCAGTTCACAAGCTTGATAGAAGGAGTTGAATAGGGTGAATATACTAACTTAAGGATAGATACTAAAAATACCCAAAGGCTTGATGATAGAATTTGCATGCCTTAGAATGAACAGAGTAAGCAAATCGTACTAAACGAAGCCCATCAGACTAGGTACCCGATGCATCCAGGCAGTGACAAGATGTATGTATCAAACCTCTGTAAGACTTACTGGTAGTGATGAATGAAGAGAGATGTGGCTAATTATGTCTCTAAGTGCCTAACTTGTTAGTAGGTGAAGATTGAGCACAGAAAACCCACCAGAATGTTGCAAACACTCCCAATAAACTTTGTCAGCGAAAGTAGGATAACATTTCCATAAACTTTGTTAGTGAATTTACCTAAGAATAAAAAAGGATAAGATACTATATGGGTAATTGTGGATCACTTCACCAAAATAGCTCATTTTTTGCCCATTGGATCCATAGACCAAGTCAGTAAACTGGGACAACTCTATGTAAAGGAGATAGTGACTTCACTATGTGCCTAAAACCATAGTGTCAGACAGAGACTCTCGATTTACATCCCAGTTCTGGCAGAGTCTGCAGAAGGAGTTGGGCACAAGACTCACCATGAACATCACTTTTTATTCACAAACTGATGGTCAATTTGAGAGAATCATTCAGAAACTAGAAGACATGTTGAGATCCTGCATCTTTGATTTCAAGGGCATCTAGAACAAGTATTTACACTTGACGGAGTTTGCTTGTAACAATAGTTATCAGGAAAGTATAAAGATGGCTCTGTATGAAACTCTTTATGGGAGGCCCTGAAGATCACCAACCTGTTAGACATAACTTGAGGACCATTTACTTACAAGGGCATACTTGGGGGAAGAAATGAACAATCAAGTCAAGCAAATCCTGAAGACATTAGCTACAACACAAAGTAGGCAAAAGAGTTGTGCTAATAAAAGAAGAAGACTGCTTGAGTTTCAGATAGTTGATAGAGTATTCTTGAAGATAAGCCCTCAGAAAGGGATCAAGAGATTTGGATACAAAGGAAAGTTATCACCCAGATTCGTCGGTCCATTCGAGATACTCAAAAGAATTGGCGAATGCGCCTATGAGTTAAACTTACTAAATAAGATGTCATCAGTTTACAATGTATTCCATGTATCAATGCTAAGAAAGTATAAATTCGATCTCCCTCGCATAATCTATTGGGAGAAGGTGGGCATTCAAGACGATGCCACGTGTGAAGAAGCGACAATCAGAATCCTAGACCGCAAAGTACAAAACTTGAGA
>JAJIYU010007889.1:0-18621 GCA_030144865.1 Tinospora cordifolia | reverse complement strand
AAAAATTATTTCTCTCAAGAAATTTTATTTTCCTCCTAATTTCACATATTTTCCCCATTTTTCTCATTTTCTCCAATAAATAATATAAATTGAGAAAAATTGCTGTAAATTGTTGTATTTCCATTAAAAATTCTAGAAAATGCATATATCATATTCGAAAATTTTGTACACCAAAATGTGGGTCGTCACATAGTTATAGAATTAAGTTATATATGGTATATATTTATGGAATTAAAATAAATGTAAAAATGGAAATAAGTTACATAAGGTTAGTATTTAAAGAATTTTTTATCAAAACTGGAATAGAAGGGGAATTAGTTTTTGATATATATATATAACAAATAACAGTGGCTAATTTTTTTTTGTTTCAATCGTGATTTGCTTTTTTTTTTTCTTTCTTTGTTTTCTGACTTCAGAAAACACAGAGACAAAAAGAGAAGAAAAAAGAGGAAAAATCTAGTTTTTCTTTTTTTTCTTTTTTTTTGACAGATTTGACGCACAGATAAGCTATTTTTCCTAATTCTTATTCTAAAGATGCTAGGTAAGTTGCGTACTACAATCTTAAGGGTGTAATTTTTACTATAGGGGTTTTATAGCAACATCCAAAAATGGGGTATTCCCCTACTATGAGTAAAACTCAGTAAAAATTATGCCAAAACATTCTTGTTGATGCGTAGATCTTAGATATGTAATTAGTTTTTGTTCATTTGTCCTATACACACCAAAACAAATATCTAAAGTTGAATAACATTTGGATATGTTTTTGGATATATTAAACTTTAATAAAACTCTGATTAAAACCTACAAGAATGTAGAGAATGAAAATACATACTAATCGATACCAAATTCGTGAATTTTGGATATCAATTGAATTTTTGGTAAATGTTTAACCAATTGGGTTATTTATCAAAATTTGAACAAAAGTAATAAAAATATGATTGGGAAGCCGATTTTTAATATTTTCTACTATAAAAAAATATTATATGAGCAGAAAAATAATCTTAAAGATTATTTAGCATATCCAAGTTATTGTGTACCAATACATAAGAGCAAATGTATATATTGGGTTAGATATAAGATGTAAATACGTTGGGAATGATTTACAAAATAAATTCAAATGAGTTGAATTGGATTTGATGCATGTAAAATGATTTGTGATAACAGGATTTGATTGGTGCTATGGAGATAAATTGTTATTAGATATTAGGAACTGGTTGGACAATAATTTTTTGAGTAATCTTTACTTATGGTGTTATATTTGACATTTGTATTATATTAAAATGTCAGCTTTTATTTAAATAGAATGATATGTTTCATTTCATGCTTATTTGCATTTCATGAAAGGATTTTGATGCATTGTAGCATGTTAATTACATACCTAAGTAGGTTATTAACATGACAACATTTCTATTAGTCATAATATCAGGGAATAGACTCACAAGAGTGACTGTTGTGGTAATCTTACTTGGTGCATTCATTGCATGAGATGAATGAAATAGAAATGAATAGATAATTGGATAACTAGAGGTCAGTTTCACTCTTCATTTGTGCAGTGAGGAGCAGATTCGCTCTGTTATCTTGAAGGCGGGAGATGGCTCATGTTTTTGTAAAGATTGCATGTTATTGTAAATGAATGCATGTTCACACATTGCGTGACGCATGTATGTTATTTTTATTTCATTTACCAGTAGTTTAAATTTGTTTTTGCTTTGCATGTTTTTATACATATGATGGTTGTATAATACCATAAGTCAGATTATTCACTAAGCTTGTTATCTGTTCATTCTACTTTCATTCATTTTCTCCAGGTTCTGACAGGAAAGGAAAAGTGAAGATGTGATATCAGTATTAGTTTTCTTTTGAAGTTAATAGTATGTTGTAATTGTGATAATTAGCCAAATTACTATTTTGGTAGATGTATATAAATGTGTTATCATGTAAATGTATCATTAGAGCAAATTATAGATTTTGTGGATGTATAGTTAACTTTATGAAGAAATATATGTTTTTGTTTATATTGATTGTGATTATTAGGTGATCTGAATTTGGTAACATTTTGTATTTTTAGAGGAGACTCTGTCAAAATTATAAGAAAAATGGGTAATTTGGTTGGGAAGGCTTACAGGGTTTTCTGACATGCCAGTGTTCTGACATGTTTGGGAATTTTGTGGCGGTCGTGACATCACCTCAAAAGGGGTCACGACAATAATGGTATCAGAGCCTTAAGTTTACAAGTGTTAGGAAGAGAAATAGACTGATATATCTGTGTGTTGGGTTGTGTAAATAG
Organism: Tinospora cordifolia; assembly: GCA_030144865.1. Classification (NCBI taxonomy): domain Eukaryota; kingdom Viridiplantae; phylum Streptophyta; class Magnoliopsida; order Ranunculales; family Menispermaceae; genus Tinospora; species Tinospora cordifolia. The sequence continues at coordinate 16,334 of JAJIYU010007889.1, read as the reverse complement.
CTAAATTTGAATTATAAAGTTGGTGTTATTTAATGCAATTCTTTTCTTTTATGAATGAGCAAATCTAAAGAGAAGGAGGTAAGGAAATATTGGATCCCCATAAGGAACAATTTAAGAAGTTGGAGGATATGGAACTGATGCAATAGCAGAGTACCACCCAATTAATCGAGATGATGGCTAAGATCCAGGAAGAGTTGCAGAGGCCTAATGCACTAGTAGTTCTTGAAGTTGGTGCCAGTAGTGTTGGGGTTAATGAGGTAGTACCTAATATTGCAATAGAAACTCTAGTGCTAGTAAACAGAAGTGATGAGAAAGAAAGAAAAAGGTATAATAAGGTAATGAAAGCTTTTAAAATGAGACAACCTCCAATATTCACAAGGGATTTGGTGTTGGAAGTTGCTAAGAACTGGTTGATGAGAATAGAAACTATATTTGATGATATGCAAGTTGGGGATCAAGACAATGTGAGATTAGGTACCTTTAAACTCACCGAGGATGCAGAGCGATGATGGAAGTCCATAGGTAGATGGCATTTAGGTGAGGTTTCTTGGGAGAAATTTAAAGAGATGTTCTATGAGTGCTTTTTTCCATCAGCAGAGAAAGATAAGCGAAGGGATTAGTTTTCTTCATTTGAAGCAAGGGAATATGACAATTTGAAAATATGAACATGAATTTACTAGACTATTTTTCTTTACACCAGAGCTAGTAGCCATTGATAATTTGCGAATGAAGAAGCTTCGTGATGGGTTCTATAATGTCATATATAAGGGATTGGCACTAGTTGGGGTAAAGACATACGCAGATGTTGTTAAGCAATCTTTGGACTTTGAGAGGGTTGAGACTTCAAATCACGAAGCTGCTTTGCATACTTCCCTTTTATCATCTGAGCAGGATGTAGCATTCCAGGGAAAGAACAAATCTAGGTGGATCAAAAACCAATTTGAGGGAAATAAAAGATTTTGTATGGGAGAAGTATCTAGTAGGATTGGAACATCTGCCACACCAGTGATATTAGTTCCAATAGCAACTTTCAGGGGACAACAGTTTATGGAGAGATCTCAACATCAGAATTCTTTAGTAGGATCGCCAGTACCATTGGGGCGAGGGGGTGGCAGAGGACAGAGTAGAATGTCGGCACCTAAGGTGCAGTCACAAATAGGGTTTTCCACACCTCCCTCATATATTACTTGTTTTCAGTGTGGGTAGAATGGGCACAAAAGAAATGAATGTCCATTTCGAACACCACAAAGGGGATTGACTACTCCATCCCAAATAACTTCAGCATCTCCCAGAAAGCAAGCTAAGGTAGTGATTAAACCTAAACCTGAGGCCAGCAAGAATCTAATTGAAGGTATGATCAACATTTCTGATATTATGATGTATGTTTTGATTGATGCTGGATCCACATTATTATTTATTTCTAGTAGCATGGTAGATAGATTAAGACTTACTCCTGTTAGAACTAGTACACCCTTGATATTGAGTATAGCTGCTGAAGAAAGGATTTATCCTCATATGATATGTTAGAAATGTGTTGTTAAATATGAAGAATATGAACTGTCTATTGATTTAAGGGTGCTAGAATTCTTGGAGTTTGATGCCATACTAGGTATGGATTGGCTTGCAACTTATCATGCTTATCTTGATTGTTTTGCCAAGAGAGTAGTTTTTCAGATTCCAAGAAAACCTTCTTTTATGTATAGAGGCATGGATACCTTGAGAACTCCCACTCAAGGTCGATTAATTACTGATGAGGAAACACAATACTTAGCTGGCATAAAGGCAGTGGATGAAAAGGAGCAGAAGATTTAGTTATCAGAAATTCCTATAGTGGATGAATTTCTAGATGTGTTTCCTGATGACTTGCCTGGAATACCTCCAAAAAGGGATAATGATTTTATTATTGAGTTGATGCCTGGAACTAAACCCATCTCTATTCCAACTTATCACATGGCCCCAAAGGAGTTATAAGAACTTAAGGTGTAATTTGAAGAATTGTTGAATAAAGGGTTTATTACCCCAAGTATGTCGACCTGGGGAACACATGTGTTGTTTATGAAAAAGAAAGACGAGAGTTTACAACTATGTATAGACTATTGTCAGCTAAACAGGGTGACTATAAAAAATAAATATCCACTTCCTCGAATTGATGATTCATTTGATCAGCTAATTAGACCAAATATTTTTCAAAGATTGATTTGAGATTAGGATATCATCAATTGAGGATTAGAGAAGAGAATATTCCCAAGACAACTTTTCGAACAAGGTATGGACATTATGAATTTCTGGTTATGCCATTTGAGTTAATCAATGCACCTGCTATGTTTATGAATTTAATACAAAGGGTGTTTAAACCATATCTTGATCACTTCGTCATTATCTTCATTGATGATATTCTTATTTATTCCAAAACTCGGTAGGAGCATGAACAACATCTCAGGACTACTTTATAGACCTTGAGAGAGCACAGGTTGTATGCAAAGTTTAGTAAATGTGAGTTTTGGATAGATGAAGTGAAGTTTTTAGGTCATGTGGTGTAACACCTCGGAACTTTGCAAGCGCGCTACATCGTGAGCAAAGAAAAATAAATCAATAAATAAACAAATAATTTTTCAAAAATAAAAACAAAATAACAAAAAGAAAAATAATAAATGAATGGAGGTTTTAGAATTTATAACGTTTTAGAAAATAATAATACGAGCTTTGCAAATTATAAATATTTGAAAAAAAATATATAAAATAATAATATAATTATAATACCAATAATAATAAATGAATTAGAATCATGTTTTATTTATATATAGATATAAACTATGCTTTGAAAAAAATAAATTATTTTATAGCTCACTCACGCGAGTGCGACGACGAGAGTGATTAACAAATGAAAGCGCGATGATATGTGTGGTGCGAAAAAAAATTAAATAAATAGAAGTTTGTTTTTCAAGCTCTAGATTAAGATTGAAAAAATAATAAAAATATAAAATAAATAAAACATGAGTTGATGAAAATCGAAATGTGAGTGGATTAAAAAATCTAAGATATGTTTGAAAAAAAAGGGTGTGCTTTGCCTTGGCCGAAAAAGAATGAAATGAAAACTTAGAAAAAAAACAACAAAAAAAATGAAATGACTTGCTCGAGAATTTGACAGAAAAGAGGGCAGAGCTGGAATCAGAAATAAGAAGAACGTTGTAGGGCATGATTGGAATTACGATGTGGTGTGTTTTAAGGAGAAGACGAGCTGTAGATTCAGGAAAGAAGAAGCAATTTCAGGTGATACTGTGTTTTTGGATTTTGGAATGAAGAATTGGGGATTGCAAATAAAAGAAGAACGCTGCTGCTGTTGTCGTGAATTGGGGGAACGAACAAGGAAACAAGATGCAATTGTTGGATTGTGAATCGCTCAAGAAGAGAACGATGTTGCTGCTATTGTGTTGGCTGGTCCATGAATGAAGAGGATGAACAAAGAGGAACCGTGATTTCAGTTTTGGTGTTCAATGTTTAAAATAGAGGAAGAGGAGGAACGAACTAGCTGTTGCTGGTTTTGAAAATGAAGAATGATCAACATGGTGGTGATTTAGGGCTTGAACATGAGTTATGAGGTATGTATGGATGATGACCGTGAAGTACGACCAGAAAACTAGAAAAATTATGGTGTTGCTGTCACGGGTTCATGAAAAACAAAAAATAGACGGGTGGCTGGATTTTGATTTGGGGGTTTTGTGTGGCACCCCAGCTCCCGGTATCCGTCTCTGTCTCTGTTGCGACAATTCGTCGCTAGGGTTGCGTGAGGAGACGGCGCATGCCTGTTCGTTCGTTCAGTGGGAGACGCCGAGTCATCTGTTCGTTAGTCGAAAGCCAGAGGCCATGTGGTTCGATTTCCTTTTCTCATTCAATCTCAAGTTTCATACCTTCCTTTTAAACAGGTTATGAAGTAAAAGTTGAAAACATACAACGACCACCAAAATAATCATTCCTTTTAGTAGATGTGAAATTCATTTAAAATATATATGCAGCAGAATTCATTTCATTCATAAATCCATAGTAAATTCATATTGGCCAAGTGAAATACTTTGCAATGGAATAACCTTTAAAATTAATTTCTAAAAGCAAGGTATGAAGATAAAACATGGCCCAATGGGCCTAAGTTCCAAAATACATAATTGACATGTGAAACAGTTCAAGATAAAAGAGGACATATGTCCAGTTCAATTTAAACACTAAAATATTATTTACAGCAAAATGGTATGACAATAAACTCAATTAAAACTGAAAAGAAAACTGTAACGACCTCCCAGCGAGGTCACTACCCAAAAAGATAGCCCATGTGCTGGCCTACTCCTGCGGCGTCAATGATCACCTGTAATGGAAAAGTGGAGTGAGCTCGAGAGCCCAGTGGATCATCCCTATACATCACTAGCATTATACAAACCAGAATACAAAACATGCAATCGCTTTTATTACATTAAGCATTTCACACAATTTCTTGTTTTGTTATTATCTAAGACCGAAATAGTCCATAACCCTCGGTATCCCCTGTGTGGTCCGGGAGTGAATCTGGGGGTAACGCCCGAGGGCCAGTTACCTTCGGGACCACAATCCAAGGATGGAAGTCCGTAGTGACTCTCTGTCCGAAGACACAATCAATTGTCATAGTCAGCTCGGGTAGGGACACCCACGATGACACCCTGAGGCCGATCACCATGCCAGTACGTGGATTCATTAATCTTAATTTAATATTCTTTAGTCATACATGCCATTCCAAGTCATATGTGATCATCAATGAACCATTTAAGGTAAATCAAAATAGATGCGATCAGCCATTCATGGAAATCATCTCATAGAAATTTCTATCTAGCATGTTATGGCACAAACAACCATGCATCAAGGACATACACCAAGTCAAACCCAACCAAGGTAAATCAAACAAGTCCTAGCATGCTTCTAAACGTATCATAAGCTAACAAACATCATGTTAAGCATTCAAAATTTGGATAAGGCTAGGGAGTAAGAAAATCACACCCACATTAGTACTCTTCAACCTTGCCCTTTTCTCCTCGTCGTGCACACCTCAGATTATCAATCTATAGGGTTTTTAAACAATGAAAATGTATGAGTCTAAGGCATTCATGGAACAACCAAAACCCTAAGGTTTGTATTCTTGGCGCATGTGTTTCAAATGCACCCAAAATTAGTACAAAATGAGAGAACATCGGTGCATGTCGCATTGCCGCGGTCGCCAGGTCGGCGACATGTGCTTAACACCTTAACACTTGGTCATTGAGTTTAAATCACACATTAACTCAAGGAAAAACAGACTACATTTGAGAAAAGCAATTTAGAAAGCTAAGAAAACAAGATCTCAAAGGGGGTTTCGAGATTTACCTTAGCACAAAACCCTTTCCAAGCTTGCTTCAACCTGAATCCACCCTTGTTGATGTTGCTTTTGGCAGATCTGAGCTTGAAAATGGTAGAGAATGGTTTGAAGGAGTTCAGACCACCCTTAGATTCCAATAGAACACTTAAGAAATGAAGTAAACAAGTTAGGTGAGAGCTAGAAAGAAAATTAGTGGTTTGCGGTAGAAAAATCCAGATCTAGGGTTTTCTGCGCATGTTCGTTTATATAGAAATCGACGAATTACCACGGTCACTGTGCAACTACCCCAATCACTGTGTAATGACCACGGTGGATAGATTGATGTGCTCTGTTCATTTATGGGTTTTTTGCATAATAACCTTGGTCACTCAGATATGGACTGCGGTCACCAGAACGAACTTCCTTGTTTCGTTTCTGGGTTTCTATCGCAATGACCGCGGTCACTGTAGGACCGACCGTGGTCACTAGAATGGTGTATTTTCCTTCCTTTTTGGGTTTCTCCTGCAATGACCACGATCACTATAGGACCGACTACGGTCACCAGATCAAAATTCTGGTGTTTAGTGTCTTTCTTCGCCATTTCTCGTGCTTCTCGGATTGGTATCACTCTTATACTTGTTTAGACTTATAATACATGGTTTTCGGGTGTTTTGGCCATTTTGATTCTTTTACTAAGTTTGTTATTCCACTTTATCCATTTACTAGCGACGTGAAAATCTCATAGACTTTCAGGGTATTACAACCTACCCCCTTTAAAAACAATTTCGTCCTCGAAATTCAAAATAATGGATTGTATGTTCGATGTCGTCCCATCAGATGTGTCTAGTGAAGAGGCCTGGGTACTTCGTACGCATTTCACTCTCTAATTCCCAGGTTGCCTCTTCCAAACCATGGTGTCTCCACAACACCTTGACCAAAGGAATATCCTTGGTCCTAAGACTCTGTACCTTATGGTCTAATATTCTGACTGCTGGTTCCTCGTAAGTCGCACTGTCCTGCAGTATGATCTCCTCCCAGTGTATAATGTGAAATGGGTCTGGCTCGTACTTGCGCAACATCGATATATGAAATACATTATGAATTGAGGACATTCGGTTTGGCAAGTCCAGTTCATAGGCGCATTTACCAACTCGTTTGAGTATCTCGAATGGACCGATGAATCTAGGTGCTAACTTCCCCTTGACTCCAAACCATTTGATTCCCTTTTGTGGGTTGATCTTCAGAAAAACTTTGTCACCTGGCTGGAATTCCAAAGGTCGTCTTCTTTTGTCTGCATAGCTCTTCTGCCTACTCTGAGCTGCAGCTAGTCTCTTCTGAATCTTCTTTACTTGAGCATTCATTTCCTCTACCAACTCTGGTCCCGTGAGGACCTGATCCTCGAAGTTTTCCCAACAAGACGGTGATCTACAGGGTCTACCATAGAGTGTTTCGGATGGAGCCATTCGTATGCTCGCCTGATAACTGTTGGTATAAGCGAACTCTGCCAAATGTAGGTACTTGCTCCAATTGCCCTTAAAATCAAGTACGCACGCTCTCAGCATATCTTCCAATATCTGGATGACCCTCTCGGACTGCCCATCTATCTGAGGATGAAATGTTGTGCTCATAGTGAGTCTGCTTCCCAACTCTTTCTAGAGGCTTTGCTAGAATTGAGATGTGAATCTGGAATTTCTGTCTGACACAATAGTCTTGGGAACACCATGCAGTCTCACAATCTCTCTAATGTACAATTCACGAAGCTTCCCAATTGAATCTGTAGATCAAATGGGTAGAAAATGGGCTACCTTTGTCAGTCGATCCACAATTATCCATACAGTGTCTTCGCCTTTTTGATTTCTAGGCAGGCCGCTAACGAAGTCCATTGCAATATTGTCCCACTTCTATTCTGAAATTGAAAGCGGTTGCAATAGCCCTGACGATTTTCTGTGTTTGGCCTTCACTTGTTGGCATGTTAAACACCTAGAGACATACTTGGCTATGTCCTTCTTCATGCCTCTCCACCAATAGGTCTTATGAGGTTTTGGTACATCTTATCACCTCCTGGATGCATTGTGTACTTAGTCTGATGAGCTTCATCTAGGATGACTCTCCTACTCTGCGTGCTACTCGGCACACAGACTCTATCTCCAAGTTTCAGAGTACCCTCTGCATCCAACTTGAAGTATGTATGTTTGCCTTGCTTGACACACTCTATCAAATCAGCAATCTACTTATCACTTTGTTGTTCATCCCTGATTTGATGTAGGAGGTCTGGTTGACAAGTCATAGCGTACAAGTACACTCGTCCCTCATCTGAAACTATCCCCAAGTTATATTCACTGATCAACTGATACATTTTCCCTCTTTCCTCATCTTTCTTGCTAAATTTTCTACTAAGCGCATCAGCCACCACATTGGCCTTGCCCGGATGGTAGTGCAACTGAAAATCATAGTCTTTCAAGAATTCTATCCATCTCCGCTGTCGAAGATTTAATTCTTTCTGGATCAAAACTCTCCCCATAGAGGTAATGTCTCCAGATCTTTAATGCAAAGACAATTGCTGCCAACTCCAAGTCATGGGTAGGGTAGTTTTGTTCATGGATCTTCAATTGCCTTGAAGCATAAGCCACTACCTTCGCTTCTTGCATCAACACTGCACCTAACCCATTTAGCGAAGCATCGATGTATAGGGTGTACTTCACACCATAGGTAGGCGTGACTAGAAGAGGTGCTGAAGTTAACCTCTTCTTCAATTCTTGGAATGCCTGTTCACACTTATCATTCCAGAAGAACTTCTCTCCCTTTCTAGTTAGTTTTGTCATTGGTCCAGCCAATTTCGAAAAGTCTTGGATGAACCTGCAGTAGTATCCTGCTAAACCTAGGAAGCTTCTGATTTCTGTGACAATCGTAGGTTGCTTCCAGTTCAACACTGCCTCTACTTTCTCAGGATCTACTGATATCCCTTCAACTGAGACAACGTGGCCAATGAACTTGACCTTTTTCATCCAAAATTCACACTTGCTAAACTTGGCGTATAGCTCATTTCTCTTCAACGTTTCCAATACGATGTGCAAGTGTTCTTTGTGTTCAGCCTCTAATTTGGAGTAAATCAGAATGTTGTCCACAAATACTACAACAAACTGGTCTAAGTACTGCTTGAAGACTCTGTTTATTAGATCCATAAATGCACCTGGTGCGTTGGTCAAACCAAACGACATGATCGTGAACTCGAAATGTCCATATCGAGTCCTAAAAGTTGTTTTGTAGATGTCAGACTCCTTAATCCTCAACTGATGATACCCTAATCTAAGATCAATCTTGGAGAAGTGGGTAGCTCCCCTCAATTGATCAAACAAATCTTCTATTTGGGGCAATGGGTACTTGTTCCTGATTGTTACTTGGTTCAACCTCCTATACTCCACACATAATCTCATGGATCCATCTTTCTTTTTCACAAACAGTACTGGGGCTCCCCATGGTGACTCGCTAGGTCTAATGAATCCTTTCTCACGGAGCTCGTCCAGTTGTGTCTTCAGTTCAATTAGTTCTACAGGTGCCATTCTGTAAGGTGGAATGGCTATGGGATCTGTGCCTGGTTGTAATTCGATCTTGAACTCTACTTGTCTGTGGGGTGGAAGTCCAGGTAGATCATCTGGAAACACATCTGCGTATTCCCATACAACAGGTATATCCTGTATCTCTCTTGATTTTTTAGTATCTTCTTTTAATAATTGTCTGAAGTCCTCTTTCTATTTTATAGAATATAGCATGGCTAACATCAGACTCCTTGGCAATATCTGCATGTCCCCCATCTATCTTCAATACCTCACTAGAAGGTAGCTTCACCGTCACCCTTCGTCTCTGATAATCGATCTGTGTTTGATATTGGGTCAACCAGTCCATACCAAATATCACGTCATATCCATGAAAATGAAGTGCACAGAGGTCGACTGAAATTAGTTTGTCTCCAAAACCTAAGGTCACATCTACAACCTCTCCTCGAACTCACGGTAGCCCCGTAGGTGTGGCTACGTCTAACGTCACTGCCAACGGGTTTGTCACCAACTGTAATCTATCCACTAGGTTCTCAGAAATAAAGGATCTAGTGGCACCCGAATCAAACAAAACTCGCACTGCGACGCCAAACAAAAGAAATGTACCTTCCACTGTTGGGGTGGAATCAGTCTGAGCATCTGCTGCATACAGTCGGGCCTAATTTCTCTGCTGTGTCTGGGGCTGTGGCTACTGCCTCTGCTGCTGGCGACCACTCTGCCCATGAGTCTGCTGCTACTGCTGAGGTGCTAGGGTCAATGCTCTAGTAGGACAGTTCCTAGCCAAATGCCCTCTCTGGTTGCACTCAAAACATAACCCCTGTCTCTTAGCCTTCTCTCTCTGATCGTCAGTCTCACGACCTGGTTGAGGCTGTTGGGTTTGTTGTCTATCATAAGTCTACATCTGGGTCTGAGGTTGAGGCGCTCTGTGTGCCTTCTGTCTACTTGGCTTCTTTTGTGGATGTCCTACGGTCTTCTCTAACTTGGCCCTCTTTTTATTCCTCAATACCCGTTCAAACTCCAAGTCTCTCTCCATGAGCTGCACCCTTTCAACAGCATCCATCAAGGTTGTCAACTTAAACGACGCCACAATCTTTCTTATCTCCACCTTCAAGCCCTCAACAAAACGGTCTGCTTTGGACTGCTCGTCCATGACCAAGGCAGGAGCAAATCTAGCTAACCCAGTAAATCTCTGCTCGTACTATGTGACCGTTATAGCCATCTACTTCAGGTCAACAAACTCTGACTGCAATTGCCTCTTCCTTGTCGTAGAGAAAAACTTATTGTAAAACCTTGTCTTGAAATCCTCTCAAGTCATGACCGTCTAATCAATGGTGGGGTCACTCACAATTATCTCCCACCAATGGTAGGCTGGCCCTACCAACTAATGCACTGCTAGTGCTACTCTCCTGGGCCCAGATGCCCCCATAGCGTCCAGGTGCTTATTCATCTCTGTGAACCACCTGTCAGCTACCGTATAATCACCAATCCCCTCAAAAGTACTGGGACGTAGCTTCTGACAGCCTAAGGCCGATCACCGTGCCAGTACGTGGATTTATTAATCTTAATTTAATATTCTTTAGTCATACATGCCATTCCAAGTCATATGTGATCATCAATAAACCATTTAAGGTAAATCAAAATAGATGCGATCAACCATTCATGGAAATCATCTCATAGAAATCTCTATCTAGCATGTTATGGCACAAACAACCATGCATCAAGGACATACACCAAGTCAAACCCAACCAAGGTAAATCAAGCAAGTCCTAGCATGCTTCTAAGCGTATCATAAGCTAACAAACATCATGTTAAGCATTCAAAATTTGGATAAGGCTAGGGAATAAGAAAATCGCACCCACATTAGTACTCTTCAACCTTGCGCCTTTCTCCTCGTCATGTGCGCCTCAGATTATCAATCTATAGGGTTTTTAAACAATGAAAATGTGTGAGTTTAAGACATTCATGGCAAAACCAAAACCCTAAGGTTTGTGTTCTTGGCGCATGTGTTTCAAATGCACCCAAAATCAGTACAAAACGAGAGAACATCGGTGCATGTCGCATTGCCGCGGTCGTCGGGGTCGGCGACATGTGCTTAACACCTTAACACTTGGTCATTGAGTTTAAATCACACATTAACTCAAGAAAAAATGGACTACATTTGAGAAAAGCAATTTAGAAAGCTAAGAAAACAAGATCTCAAAGGGGGTTTCGAGATTTACCTTAGCACAAAACCCTTTCCAAGCTTGCTTCAACCCGAATCCACCCTTGTTGATGTTGCTTTTGGCGGATCTGAGCTTGAAAACGGTAGAGAATGGTTTGAAGAACCTCAAACCACCCTTAGAACCCAATATAACAATTAAGAAATGAAGCAAACAAGTTAGGTGAGAGCTAGAGAGAAAAATCAGTGGTTTGCGACGAAAAAATCTAGATCTAGGGTTTTCTGCGCATGTTCGATTATATAAAAATCGACGAATTACTGCGATCACTGTGTAATGACCGTGGTGGACAGACTGGTGTGCTCTATTCATTTCTTGGTTTTTTGCATAATGACCGCGGTCACTCAGATACGGACCGCATCACTAGAATGGACTTCCTTGTTTCGTTTTTGGGTTTCTATCGCGATGATCGTGGTCACTGTAAAACTGACCGCGATCACCAGAATGGTATATTTTCTTTCATTTTCTGGGTTTCACCTGCAATGACCGCGGTCACTATAGGACCGACCGCGGTCACCAGATCGAAATTCTGGTGTTTAGTGTCTTTCTTCGTCATTTCTCGTACTTCTCGTATTGGTATCACTCTTATACTTGTTTAGACTTATAATTTATGATTTTCGGGTGTTTTGGCCATTTTGATTCTTTTACTAAGTTTGTTATTCCTCTTTATCCGTTCACTAGCGACGTGGAAATCTTATAGACTTTTAGGGTATAACATTTTGTGATTTGGGCAAAAAAATTTCTAGGTTGATTTAATGGGTGTGTTAAAATAGAAGGAAGAAGGAGCTGATGGGTGTGTATGTGGTTTAATTTGGGTTGGGTGGGACATTTTGAGGATGAAGCTGAACGTGATTTGGGAAAAATCTTGTTTAGTGTGTTTTTGAAGAAGACGAACTTGAGGTTGAAATGAAGAGTGAAGATGGAATGTGTTCCTGGTCGTGGTTTAAATTTGATTCTAATATTTTTGTGTTTTTACTGTTGATTGTTGTTGTTGCACTCAAACAAAGAAGAAAGCTGAGATGAAGAAGCAAGTAGCAAATTTTTTTTTGGTTTATTTTTAGGTTCCAATTGTGAAAATAGGGGAGAAGATACAAAATTTGGTTTAAATTTCTGATGTAGATTTTTGGTTTAAATTTCTGATGTAAATCTTTGGTGTGTGTAGTTGATTTTGTTTCTGGTTGAGGAATATGAAGAACAATGAGGAAATTGGAGTGTTGGAAATTAATTTGAAAGTTGGATGATGCTGCTGAATGTGTTGAGGTTGCTGAACAAGAAAAATGAATATCAACTTGAGCTGCTGAACGCGATTGATTATACAGTTGCCGGATATTGATTTTGGGACATTAAATTAAGTTGTTGAACGAAGAGGAAACCAGAAACGTGCTGGTTTTGGATTGAATGTTGTTGGATGTGAAAACAAACTATAATAGTGAACCACTGATTGCTCGAAAACCTTGAGGTATGAAATTTTCTTTTAATTATTTATTTATTTATCTAATTTTGTGATTTTGAATTAAAAGTTGTTAAGAATAAGTTATTAAAAACTTTTTAATTTATTTTAAACGTTTAGAAAATTTAAAAAGGGAAGTTCAATATTTTAGAAACCAAAATTAAAAAGATTTCTACTGTTAGAATTCTAATTTAATTAGGAATAACTTTTTATATATAATAGATGAGGAATAATATTAGAAGATAGAAATTTAATTATTTTGATTAGTCCAAAACTTGAAAAATAAACTCCTACAAATTTAAAATCTTTTATAAGAAAAGATTTAAATACTAAGCCCTGAAACTAAACTTTTAATATTTGAAAGTCTTATTTTGTTCGTAATTAATTTAATTACGATATGAATAGAATACATTAAATTGTGAAAAAAAATTAGACGATTAGGAAGTCATTAAATCATTTAAGAAAGATTCTTAAAAGGAAATAATTTTATTTTGGAACTAACAAAATTAAGAAATTTGTAAATTAGATTTAATATCTGAAGATGAATATTTAACTTCTAAAAGAATAACTTAGGGACTTTTAGTGATAAAATAATATTTTAGACTTAGTTCAAATTTTAAATATAAAAATCTCATTTTAAGTAAAAATAAAATTTATGAAACATAAGTTATTTATTTGTAAAACTCAATTTAAGTTTTAATGTTTTAAATTATTTGCTCAGCACTAAACAAATTATTTAAAAATGAATAAATCTTATAAGTTGGGAAATCGATCATAAAAGTCTTTATTCTCAAATAAAGAAATTTAGAAGACTTAAGAATTGTATTAATTTGATTTCATAAAATTCTAGAATTTTAGAATAACCTTGAATTAGTTGAAATTTATATTTAAATTTCATAATAAATTTAGAAGCCATTTAAGCTTAATAATAATTTTATTAAGTGGTGAATTTCAGATTTTACAATTTTAGAGTACCAAGCATCCCGAAGGAAAGCAAGGAAGCCCTAAAGATCTGTGAAACTAGGTGGGCATGACTTCCTTGCTCATATGTATTATATAAATTCAAAATTCTAAGCATTTGTTTGAGTAGTTCTAGTATTACTAGAATTTTGTTATGAAATTGATTGAACTTGTTTGACGTGCTTGGATGATGGTGTAATGATTTATTTAAATTGCGTTTTGTTTTTCTATGGCATGCATTAATAGGAAAACATGCATTTAGATTTCATTATTTACTCATGTGAATAAACTGCATTATTTGATTTATTTTTCATGATATGTGTGATGTTTGGCATGATTGAAATTGTTTGTAAAACTAAAATAAGACGATGGTTTATTAAGAATCCACGTATCAGTGCGATTGTCAAGCTACAAGGCGGATTGTAGGTATTCTCAATTGGAGCTGATTGTGATAGCTCAAAGTCTTTGGGAAACATTACTATGCCATGGTAAGTACACTCTCTTAGGCTGTGATGTGAATGTCAATTGATTTTAGATGGTTATTGGAACCCTCTGAGATTTGATTGGATCACAGGGAATACCGAGAGGCATCTCAACCGTCTTTCGGTCTTAGATTACAACTAAAACAAATTAATCTTTGAAACGCCTAATGTTTGAAAGTGCTTGTAATGTTTTGGATTGAATCTGTATAATGCATGTGATGTGTAGGAACGATCCACTGGGCTTTCGAGCTCACTCCCACTTTTTTTTTTAGGTAGATATGGACATAGAGCATGGTAACTTACGTCAGAAAACTCGCATTTTAAATTGGACACCTCATGGGGAGGTAGTCCGGGAAAGATGGTATTGGAAGTGGTATTTTGTTTAAAATTTTTCTGAAATGATTTTCACATATTTATTTGATCTTAAATTCAATTGATTAGATTTGTGAACAATATTGTATGTTTAACATTCTATTTTAATACAATTCATTAAAGATTTTCGCTGCATTATTTATAAATTATATTGCGAAATCCGGTGAATGTATTGAGAAATTATTTTGATCTTTTGTTTTGTATCAAACATCTATCTAGACTTTGACCTGAAAAAAAATTGTTATGAACTTAATTTTGAGGAAAAAGATTTTTGGCAGAACAAAATTTTCAAGTAACATCTCAATTTTCAACAGGCGACGATCCACACGTGAATGAAGGTCCGGTGAAAATTGGGGTGTTACATGTGGTAAGTGCAAAGGGTGTCTCTGTAGATTCTTCAAAGGTTGAGGCTATTATCAACTAGCCAAGACCAACCACAATGACTGAAATTCAAAGTTTTCTGGGTTTAGCTGGATATTACAGGAAGTTTGTGGAGCGGATTTTTAAATTAGCTGTTCCACTGACTAGGCTAACTTAGAAACTATGGCCTTTGTGTGGACTGTTGAATGTGAAGAAGCTTTCAGTACATTAAAGAGAAGGCTGACTATTGCACCAGTACTAGTACTTCTGGAACCTGGAAGGAACTAGTCATTTACACTGATGCATCAAATTCAAGTTTGGGGTGTGTTTTAATGTAAGAGGGTAAAGTAATAGCTTATGCATCTAGGCAATTAAAGGTGCATGAGAAGAATTGCCTAGTACATGATCTAGAATTAGCTACAGTGGTGTTTGCTCTAAAAATTTGGAGACATTATCTCTATGGTGAGAGGTTTACATTATATTTAGATCATAAAAGTCTGAAGTACTTGTTTGATCAAAAAGAGTTGAAATGAGGCAACATAGACGGTTAGAATTTCTTAAGGATTATGATTTTAATCTTGATTATCACCCTGAAAAAGCTAATGTTGTTGCTGATCCATTAAGCAGGAAACAGACTAAAGTTGGAGTTGTGGTTTGTCAAATGGCTCATGAATGGCGAATGTTAGAACGAGCTATAGTCATGAATACATTTTCTATTGATGTTTGATTGGGCATATGTGCTCAAATGCAAATGAGGCTGATAGATGCCCAAAGTCAAAGAATTAAGAAATTGCAACAACATGATCCAAATTTTGGGATGTATGATTCTTGGGCTGATAGTTCGGATCGAAATGATAGGTATTGAGATTCTAATGGTATCTTACGATTCCACGGTAGGATATGGGTACTAGTTCACCGAGAGCTTAGAGCTAAGTTACTTCAGGATGCACACAAATCATAGTACACTATTCATCTAGGAGGGATCGAGATTTACCATGATATGAAAAAAACAATGTGGTGGCATGGAATGAAAAAGGATATAGCTGAATATGTACAGAAATGTGGAGTGTGTCAGGTAAAGGCCAAACTCCTGAGGCCTAGAGGGCAAATGCAACCATTATCCATTCCAAAATGGAAATGGGAGCATATCACGATGGATTTTATTGTTGGTTTACCATGGATCTAGGCAGATATGATGCTATATGGGTAATTGGTTTATAGGTTAACAAAATCTGTCCATTTTCTTCCAGTGATCATCAATGCGAGGGTTCTCGCTTTGTAGATATGTGTACCTTCTTCGACCTTCCTTTTGTTTTGATTTTCTCTATAGAAGGAACAATAGAGGACATGGATGGAGAGACAATCTCTAAAAGTTGTTGCACAATCTTTTTTCTACCATTTTCATCACTTCTTTCTATCTTATCTGCTACTTTTTCTAGTAATGCTTTGTAATTAAAGTTATGCGGTCTTATTGGGTGTGACGACCCACATTTTTAACATCGGAACGACGGGTCCGACATTCATGTACTCAATGTATTTTCTGGAATTATAATGAGAAAATACAAAATTTTCCTCAATTTTTCTCAA
>JAJIYU010007888.1:0-18731 GCA_030144865.1 Tinospora cordifolia | reverse complement strand
ATTTGCTATCGACACTAAGGGTCAGGAATATTTACGACGCTATGCAGCCTGTCGTACCGGTGTGTGTAATTCTTATTTAGCCATCAATCTTAATTTAGTGAAGCAATCATGTATTCAAGCCCAAAACATTCAATCAACATGATATCAGAAATAGATCAATGAAATATCACATGAGCGGTAAATCTTAATAGAAATCACGCATAGCGGTAAATCATTCGGCAATTCAACAATTTCAACCAAAGCATCCAATTCCAATAATTCAAATCAACCTTTTTCAAAACATTAACAACCTATAATCTATTCAAACAATGCCTTGAATTTTAAATCCGCATAATACATGCGAGGGAGAAAATCATGTCCACCTGAATTCTTGGCGATTTCCTACTCCTTTGTCGCTACGACCGTCCTAGAGCTTTTTATCTGTAAAATAATTATGGCGTATGATTTCTCGATTAATATTTCTATTGTTTTCTTACTACTAAGGTTCACAAGGAATTAAACACATTTTTAGGAGTCTTTTGTGCCCCTATACTTAGATTACCTATTAACATGTTAAATTTTTAATTATCTAAATTCATTTAAATTGTTTACCTCTTTAATTTGATCAAACACCAATTGATGAAGTTAGCTGCCACCACGATGCACTATTTGACCATGTTCTGCTCACCGTCCAGCCAGCAGCTGAAAATTCACCAAAACAGAGCACTATGCTCTGGTGCTTCTTCTTCATCGTTCCACCAGTCCACAACAGCAGCTGCAGCAATAACAGTAGCAGAACACCATCTCCAATTCCTCCCCTGCCGTCTGTTTCATTTGGTAACAGCAGCATCATTCACCATTTTGTTCATACGGCCACCAGCTCAAACTCTTCTACACACACCTGACGGACAGCACACTCCATCGTTCCCAGCTCTGTTTCAATCCAACGCAGCAGCCAAGTTTCCCATCTCCTTCATCATGCACAAGCATACTTCATCGCAGCCTCACACAGCTGCCACTATTTCATCGAACTAGTCACCGTCCCTGATTCCTCTTCTTCATTTCCGTTCCAGCAGTTAACGACAGGAGCTGCAGCAATAGCAGCAACCACAGCAGCAGAGGCCCCTGTTCGGCTCCCCTGCATCTTCTTCTTCCTGCCGTTTTCCAGCACAGCAGCCCAGTTGTCCAGAACTTCCAATGCCCATATTCAGCTGCTCCGTCCGTCACTCTCTTGTCCGTTTTTAGTTACAGCCACCCCTTCATTCTCTGCTTCTTCTTCCCTGCATCTCGGTCTAGAATAGAGCAACCAGGTTGCTCCATTCTTCGTTCGAGCAACAGCCACAACAGAGCCTCTCGGCTCTGTTTCTCGTTCTCCCCTCTGTTCTTCATTTTTGCTCAGCTGGACGCCCTCACTCCTCAACCACAACCTGCAGCAGTCGCAGTTATACAAACCAGAGCACCGTTGCTCTGGTTCGTTTCCTTGGCTCTGTTTCAATCCACCCGCGGCCTGTAGCAGCATCCGAGATTGCAATGGCAGCAGCTGCACACCTCTTCGGTAGTCGGTCCTCTTCGTTTCATCTTCTTCTTTTTTTCCATCCGGCCACCGCTATAACCAGCAACTGCAGTAGCAGTTTCTTTCTCTTCTCTGTTTCTTCCTCTCCTATTTATATTTTTCAGCTACCGACCAGAATTTTCTGGTGTCTTCCTGTTCCAACTCTTCTTCGTCACGCCACCGCCACCACCCGATCTTCACTTCTTGTCTGCACACACACACACACCACTCCTTATATACAAGTGCTTATACTTATGTTTGATTTTATTTGTTTGTTTATTATTATTATTATTTATTTTCCTTTCTTGTTAATCCATTTGATTTAGCCAACCTTAATATTAGCGTATACCTATATCATTCATTTAACCATATTATGAGGTTATAAGATCGTAAATAATATCGTTACCTACTTATTTAAAATTCTTTTTCCCCATTATATATACAACTATATATATATATATATATATATCAATCATCCATTTATTCTTACTTCCCATTACTATTTCCACCAATCAATAAAAGTTTCTCAATGCCACATTTCATCATATTCATATTTCCCTAGCTAATTCAACTAATATCAATTTTTTTTCAATTTATTATTTTATATATTTTATGGTCACTCGTGACGTAGCATAATCACGAGGTTACAAAGTGTTACACCTAATGACCCCTTTCATCTTCAATCTCTATCTTCAACTATTCCTACTTCAACACATGCATGCTACCTCGAACACAAGAAAAGTCCCCTTTTTACAATGAAACTTTCACGCAATTAAAACCTTAGCCACTTCTCTATTCAATCGATGTTTGATCTCTCTAACCAATCTGCGATTAATGCAACGATTTGGGATTAAGGCATTTGAGGGGTTTTGGTGAATGGGAGTATTAGGGCATGGAGTTTGACAGTTTGAGACTTTTTATGCAATTTACTGCACCCTTTCTATTTTAGATCTGCGACTCATGCCACAAGTTGTTGTTGATATACAATTAATAGCATACAAGAAGTTGTTCTAGACACCTTTTGTGGCTGATAGCACATGTCGTAATAACCTACTTTTAATGACATTTTTTAAATATAAGTTGTAAAATTAATGTTATTATAATTTTTAATGACTTGGATATAAAATAAGTCATCTTAAATATGTTTTGATGGCTTAAATTATTATATGTCATTAAAACTAAGTCATTGAAAATACTTTTTTCTTGAAGTGCCACCCCTATGGTAATTTTCTTGTTCTTTTCATTTTTCAATTCTAGATCATCGTGACATTTTTCTTATATTTTTTTTTCTATAACAAGGATTGTAATAAGATCAAGTCTTGGTTTAGGAGTGATCCAACCAAAAAAATAATTATAATAAAAAGTAAATAATGTCATAAGAATTAAAATAAATAGAAAATTAGAAGAACAAAACATAAAATATACTTAACAAGGTAACATTCAAAATATAAACATCTATGGCTTTCAATGTAAGGACCTTGCTATCTATGTTGATGTATTTTAATCAAATAAATATAAACTTTGAAGAAAATAACTAATAAATAAAATTTTTGAGAAGAAAATATGATATATATATATATATATATGAGAAATTTGAAATTTAGGAGTCATTAGTAATTAATTATTACAATAGTACAGGATGAATGAAGAAAAAAATTGTGATGATCAGTTGTAGCCTACAATGCAGTCCACCATGCAGCTTATTTATGCAGCATACTGCATCGTCAAATTGTTTTAAGAACTATGGCAATGAAGGCTCCTTGGTGCTTATCTTATAAGTATGACTTGGCTTTTATTGGACAAGTGAAAACATGAGGTGTTAGCTCTAATTGCAATCAATTTGTGTCTTCCATGTGTTGAGAAATGTGCTATGTGTCACACAAATCTCACACAAAAACTTTATCGCTTTTTTTCATTTGGAAACTAGTCTCTCCAAGCAAATTGGTGAAGTTCGTGAGAGAAACGAAAGGAAGCAAGATGTGAGTTCATGGTGGGAGTTGAAAGAGGAAAGCAACGAGAAGAAAATGTCATTGAAGGTTTGGGGAACATTTCATCATGGAAAGAGAATGAGGCCTTTGAATGCTAGTTACTTAGGCAATATAGGTATAAATCTGACCTAATTTTCTAACAATTTTTGCTTATAATTTTGATGATGCTGTGAAGTTTTTCAATAGGATTTTTTTATTAAGAACTCATCACTGTTATGTGAACTTGTGATTTATAGGAAGAATGGGTCGAAAACACAAGAAAAAAGTGATGAAAACATAACCTAAAACTATGTTCAAATTATGATTCTACACCATTGAGTTAAGGGAAAATGTGTGATTTCATTTAGGAACTTGTAAATTTGAACAATTTTTGGCCTAGATATCAAATAAACATCCCAAACAACCTGTACTATAATAAAATATGATAATTTTGACCTATAAAATGGCATTATAATAATATAATGCCCAAGAATACAATTATAATATTGTTATTTTGGGTGATATTCCAAAAAGTAACAACTAATATTGTGAAATTCTTTAACTTAAGCCACTATGAGTAGTTCTTGCATTTTCTTTACATGTTCTATGTTAAAATTACATTGAATTGTATTATGATATGTTTAATTGCATAAAATGATGATTTTGGAATAGTTTTGTTAGAAATCATATCATTGCATGCGCAAAAATTCTCCGACTTTGTGAAGCTCTACTTGGACTTGCCAGTGGTTATTGCACTCTAGATTTGCGAGGTTGCACTTAGTCTCTAGCTTATGTCTCAAACATCCCAGATGTCCTAGATCTATTAAGCATGAATTTGCAAATTTGCAGGTTGAACTAGATCCACTAACTTGTATCCTTAGACTTTTAAGATACCCTAGGTTTATTGAGCACGATTGGTTGAGATTGTGACATGCATGATATCGTTAGATTATACTTATAGTGTATGATAGGACTATATGATTTCTTGTTTGGGCGTAATATTGTGATACTATTGTTAATGATCTTATTACTTAACATTCTAGCATCTACATATATACATGCTTTTGAGCATATACTACTAGTATAGGCAGCTACTCATTAGCCACATTCAACTAGGCTTACGATGCTTTCTAGCTTCAAAAACATTAGGGATAGATGAAGGGAACATTATTATAGATGCTTAAGTCTTTTACTACATTTTTTTGTATTTTTGTTGCAAAGTGTGGGTTATTTTGTATATTCAACCTACCAATTTCGTAACAAGCTTGTAGCCTAACTTATACATATATAAACAATAGTGTAATATTTTGAATTATTAAATGCATGCTCTTTTTCTATGAATGTTTGGTATGGAAATGCTTAACTATAATTCAGTGATTTCATGAACGAAAAATGGATTGTTGGGTTACATTGTTAGTCGAGCCACCCTCCATGCTGGGAAAGGGGTCTTGATAACATTGGTATTAGAGCCAAGTTTTACAAAAAGTTGGTTTGCTCAAAGGCCAAAAAGATTCTATTAGAACTAAGTTCCAACTAAACTAAAAGAGCTTAAAATTAGGGATTTAAAATCCTCCCAATGAAAGCTTTAGCATAAACTTATTTTTGGATGCATTATACGGTATATGTAAAACCCTAAGGAATGGTCTAGTTAAGATTTTGGAAAAGTAATAATTGATTTAATATTGGAAACCAAAATGCCACCCACAAGAAGATGGTCTAGTAAGGAGGTTAGAAAGACATCCCCTCAGCTAGTACTAGAGCCTTGGCTTTAGATTATCATAACCTAGGTTAATGTAGGAATTAGAGCCCACTCTTGAATCGTGTTAGAGTGATGTAGCGGAAGTGTAGTGGACCCATAACCGATAGGTTCAAAATTGGAGGTTCATAGTCTAAATTCCAATTTGAAGTCTAAATTTGAGGATTAATGAATAGGCTAAGAGCCTTAGTTTTCAAATTCAAGGATCAATGTTAGGATTGCAACAATTAGAGGTTCATATTTGAGGATCAAATCTGAAGGTCAAATTTGAGGTTCAATTTAAGGATTAATGTGAACCTAGGTTCAAATTTGAGGATTAATGATTGATAGACCTATGAAATTAAAAGCCTCAAGATGGAAATTTTAGTATGGATCTTATTCTTGATGTGTATTATATAGTATGTGGTAGATATAAACTGTGAGAATAACTTGCTTGAGATTTTTGGTAACAAATGATTTGATGTGAAATTGCATACCATGATGTCACCACAATAGGGCAAACATAAGAGATAGCTAAGGGAATCAACTTTACTCTTTGGGGTTAAAGTGATTATGTCTTAATTTGATTCTATATTGGTGTGAAAGACACATATGAAAGTCAAACACATAAGGAAAGAATAGAAAATGTGGAATTTGAATTACATGAGAGGATGAATTGGATGCATACTAAATCTACTATGTTCTTCAAGGATTTGTTTAGTGAAGGATCTTTCACCCCCACTATGTCATTATAGGGAACTCTTGTACTATTCATCAAAAGGAAAGATGAGAATCTTCGACTTTCTATTGATTACAAGCATCTAAAATAGGTGCTTATCGAGAACAAATATCCTCTTTTACAAAGTGATGATCTATTCAATCAGCTGAAGGGAGCCAATATGTTCTTAAACATTGACCTCAAATCATATTACCATCAGCTAAGGGTTTGAGAGGAGGATGTTTTGAAGAAGCCTTCAAAACTCACTACAACCACTATGAGTTCTTGGTCATGTTGTTTGATATGATGAATATTCTAGCTATGTTCATGGATTAATCTAGAGATTGCACTAGTCATACCTTGAACAATTTGTGATCATATTTGTTGATGACATCATGATAATATTTGAGGTTGCAAGAGGAGCACGATGAGCATATGAGGCACAACATTACATACCATGAAGGATCGTCGATTGTATGCCAAATTCAACAAATGTGACTTTGGTTAATAGATTTTAAATTCTTAGATCACATGGTTAGAGTCGATGCTATCTGACTTGATCCAACTAAGATTGAGGCAATTATCAATTGGCTAAGACCTACCACAGTAGCAGAGATTTGTAGTTTCTTGGAATTGGTAGGATACTATTAAAGGTTCATACAAAAAATTCTCACATATTGTTTTACTGCTGACCAAACTAACCTAGAACAATGTTCTCTTCAAATGGACCGATGACTGTGAAAATTCATTTATGTCTTCTACACAAAAATTGACCATGACACACTACAAGAAATTGATGATACAACAGTGTTAATTCGACAACGTGCATCAATGACCGTTCTAATAGAAGGCATACAACAACATTCATAAAATGTCTGTTGTAAAATTGTTTATGTAAAATGTGTACAAAAATGTTCACCATGAAAACATTGTTGATAAGGCCATTACAACGAGCAGGTGAACGTTGTTCTATGTTATTACAACAATCGTAGTTGTTCATTGTCAAATGACACCTTCTACAACATTCGTTAGTCAGCTATTGTTAAAAGAATATAAGTTATTATAACATTAATTCGTGAATGTTATCTATAGCCATATAGCCATCTATAACAACGTTTTATTTGACCGTTGTAAATGAATTATGTTATATACATATGTTATTTATATGTTATACCTATATAATACCACTAATGCATGAATAATGGTATAACCGGTAAATGGTGGTATAATGTAGGCATAACGATCAAATAATGTGTATATAAAGATGTAGGGATGATGATAGAATAATGCGTGAATAATGGTACAACCCATGAATAGTGGTATAATGTAGATAAAACACTAGAATAATGCACGTATAAAAATCTAGGGATATCGATCGAATATTGCATGAATAATATATATGGTATATATAACACATGAAATGTGGTATAATGTAAGAATAAATATTGAATAATATGCGTATAAAAATTTAGCGATAACAATCAAATAATTAATTCGTGAATGATGGTATATATGACCAGTAAAATGTAGTATTATGTAGGGATAAATATTGAATAATGCATGTATAAAAATCTAGCGATAACGATCAAATAATGCATGAATAATGGTATAAATAATCCGTGAAATGTTGTATAATGTAGAGATAAAGATTGAATAATGCTCGTATTAATTTATTTTATTTGAAATTCATACAAAATTTGTGGGTGTTAAATAATTTAACATATATAAGTTCTTATTGTGCGTATATAATTTATTGTATAACACATGCATTTTTATTTGTAGTTCTTATGTGTGTGTGTGTGTATATATATATATATATGCACATTATTCATTTATTCCCGCAATATTATGAAATTATTCTCACATTATACCGTTATTCACACGCATTATACATGAATTATTCGTTTGTTATACTTGCATTAGTTAATCATAAATAAGGTACATATTATATATATGTGTGTGTGTGTGTGCGCGCGCGCGCACGTGCACGTATATTATTCATTTATCTCTGCATTATTATGAAATTATTTTTACATTATACCGCTATTCACGCATATTATACATGAATTATTCTTTTGTTATGCCAGCATTATTTAGTCAAATTAAAGTACATATATTATAGATATATATATATATGCGCACATTATTCGTATCACTTAAGAATAATAAATTTCATAATGCTAAACATATATACAATCCATCAAAAAGTGTAATTATTATTTACACTACTTATCATTATTAATCCTAATAAACAAAAATAAAAAGTTCTATAAGCAAAAATTATTCTTGAAGGATCATCACATTTCATCTTGATACACAATCCAAGTATATAAATTTAAGTTCTCCATTGTTCCAGTATTTATATATACCTACATCAAAAAAAAATGAAATTAATTAGATTAATTTTTTAAAATAAAAATAGAAGTTAAAGTATTGCGCTGTACTTTCCCTTGAGGTTAGCCAATTAGCTTAGAATTACACTTTACTTTTCCTCCCATGGACAAGACAACATTAATCTTGTCCATATTTATGCATGATATACAAATAACATGGTATATATATATAAATCGTCAACAGAAGATTTTTTTTCCAGTATCTACAAAGGTCAACCGCTCATAAAAGGACCCAACTTTGGCATTTTCCTTATCCATTCTTCAAAAATGCCCTTAAATTACCAAGGATTCACTAAAAATTCAGGCAGAAGAAAAAATCACCTTGAAAATTTTCAAGGAAGCTATAGATCCAAGGATCCAACCATTCAATGAGGATGCTCTAAGACACATGATGTTTATACATGAATAATTAAACTACTAAAACAAGTCAAAATCATTGAAAATAGAAACTAACCTAGAAAAATCAAATGCCAGAAACAAGCCTGTATGCTTTAAGAAAAAAACATTGCAGTATCTAAAGCTTTGAAAAAACCATCAACTTATTTCATTTATGTTTTTACTCCAATTTGGGGAAAGCACGTGAAGATATGGTTAAGGTTACAGAAAAACTTTAAACCTTGCAAATCCTAGATTTCTTGCTCTAATCTTTTTTTTTCTTGTCATCAAGTGTTGTCAATTGTTTTTTATGATCTCCAATCAGCAAATGAAACAAGAAGCATTCAAGATATAACTAGTGCTAGATAGATTGCAGCAACAAGCACATGATGCATTATAAACACTATGTTTACTAAAATTATATGACATGTATATATATATGTCATTCTACATTTCCATCATTCATTATTGACTCCAGCAAGGCGCACATTTTTTTAGAGGAAAATCGGTGATTATAGTGACTACAACTGCTTTACATTGAAATGTTACTATGCTTAAATACGAATAATATGTACATGTGTATGATTTGCACTGGGTAAAAGAAAAAACTAGGAAAATTTTATATTTTGTAAAGAATACATAAATAATCAGTGCAGTTAAACATGTTATTCATAGTTTAATCAAATATCGAAAATTATTCATTCAATAAAATTTCCCTAATTTTTTGCAAGAATGTAACCATTTCTCTGGGTGGTCAACAAAAGGAAGATTTGCATGTCTTATTTGTTGCTTGGATGCTTGCTCTGAATGGTGACGTCATAGTCGAAAATTCTCATACATGGTTCATAGAAGGTTTTTAGTTCATGGCCATCCATATCAAAAAAAAAAGAGCTTGGTTTAATGTAAACAATAGCTACGAGGAAAACCAAAGTAGTTTACAAGTGAAGCAATTCTTGCAGAGGTAGAAAATATTGTAAATGACTGGGGAAGAGTAAAAAAAGGAAGAGAAAGACAAAAGAGGAGGAACAAACATGAAAGAAGAAGTTAATTTTCTTTCAATTGTCATATTTGAAGGTATGCTTATAAATTTGTGTCATTGTACTATAAATTCATTTGTTTTGTGAAACATAATATGGATTCATTCTATTTCATAATATATGAAGTAATAAGGTCAAATTTATGCAAAGCTTGCTTTTACTTCATAATTTAGATGTGATGCACATTGAAAAGAATATATGTGATAGTATTATTCACACACTTCTGGATGTGAAAGGCAAATCAAATGATGGACTCAATGCTCGTAGAGATTTGGAATGCATGATTATTAGAACTGAGTTACATGCTGAGAAGCGAGGAGATCAATTATATTTACCTGCTGCAATGCACACTCTTTCAAAAGAAGAGAAACAAATTTTTTATGGGAAATTTGAAGTTACCTGACGATTGTGGGTCTAACATCTAAAAGTGTATGTCGATTAAAGAATGTAAGATACTTGGCTTGAAGTCATATGATTGTTATTTATTAATGCAACAAATTTCGCTTGTTTCTTTTAGAGGAGTTCTACCAAATGGTCCAAGATATGCAATTTCACAACTTTGTAGATTTTTTAATGTACTTTGTGATAGCATCGTTGATCGAAAGTATTATTGGACTTGGATGATTCAATAGCCGAAACTTTGTACATTTTTGAAAGGTTTTTTCCTCTATTTTTTTTTTTTTGATATTATGGGTCACTTAACAATTCACTTGGGACGAGAAGCTTATTTGGGTGGACCAATCCAATATCGATGGATGTATCCATTTGAGAGGTAGAATATATATTACTTTAATGTGTTTAGCTACTTTATTATATATGTATTTTAGTCCATTGCTCACCAAATAATTGAATGTACTAATCTTTGTGGTGTTTTAAATTCATGAAAGTTCTGAAGGGTTATGTTAAGAATCGTGCATGACCAGAGGGTTGTATAGCTGAACAGTATCTTGCCAATGAGTGTACCATATTTTGTAGCAAATACATTGAGAAAGCATGTAAGGTAGGAATTCGATCGACACGCAATGAAGATGTTGAAAATGAAGATGAAGAAAATGAAATAGAATTAGAGGGCTACCCAATTCTTAGTAAAAAGAAAGTTGTGTTTTCGTCTGATATCTTGGATATTGTTCACTGTTATATTTTATTAAATAGTTTAGAAGTTCAACCTTACGTAGAGTAAGTATATTGTTCTTATAATCCATATCATAAATTATGAATATCTTAGTGCTTCATTCAAGTTGGAGCGAACTTTATGTTGTTTATTAGAATGCACTTGAATGAACTTCGACATTCAGATAGAAGATTATTAAGGAATGAACAGTTGTTGTATAAAAGACATATGGATGAATTTAATAAATAGATTCATGATAAGGTAAACAAGCATTTTTTAACATGCATTTTCATTTATCTTAGCAAAGTAGTACTCATTATATTATTTTCTATATGATCAAATTAAGGAGCTTGCTGGACATAACAATGTTTCTAGTAAGCTAACATGGTTCACACTCGGGCCTTGGGAGCAAGTATTATCGTGTCAGGGATATGTAATAAATGGTCACCGTTTTCATACAAAAGATGCATCCTGAAAAAATAGCAGTATTTCAATTAAAGCAATAACTCTTTGTAGGTCTAGAGCAAAAGATCAATCACAACAATCTGGGGAGGTCACTTATTATGGAGTATTAAAAGATATCATAATTCTTGATTATCATACATTTCATGTGCCTATTTTTAATGTGATTGGTCTAATATTGTCAATGGTGTCAAGAAAGAAGAAGGATTTACATTAGTCAATCTTCATGGGGGCAATCTCAATTTGATAAGGATCCATTTATTCTTGTATCACAAGCAAGGCAAGTTTTCTATTCTATAGAAAATGAAATATCTAACTAGTATGTCGTTTTGAGAGCTCCTCCAAGAGGTTTTCATGAATTACAAGCATATGAAGAAAGTATAAATTGACACATGAGCCTATGAACATGTCTACATTTGGAGATGGAAACGTGGAACACTGTGTTAGGATTGACCTTAATGGCACTATTTTGTGAATAATGTAAGCATTAAGTTCTATACTATAACTGATTAAATTTTTTCTTGAATTTCTATCTGAGTTTATATGCTTGGATTGTGTAGTAAATCCTACGTTTTAATTATGTAATATTATTTATTGCATCTAAAGTAATTAGTTAATTTCTTTTCATTTTGTATCAACAGGCATATTATATCTTCTATCGCCACTATGACAAAAAAGAAGACCCAAAAGCTGGTGAAGTAAGTATTTTACTTTTAGTGATATTCATAATGATGCATTTTTGGTCAAGTTATGTAAATATTATAAGACAAATAATTCTCTATATATGAATGCATTTTTTTTTTCAAGTTACACCTTCTTCTTAGACAATCACCTCCACAACCATCACTGTTGCTACTATTTTTCTTTTTTTCCTCACAGCTACTATTCTTCTTCTTTAGTATAAGGTATCTACTCTTCATTTACATTTTCAACTTTCATATCTTTCACGTTCATGACTTATAATGTTTGTTGATTGCTATTATAGCTTTTGGTTTAAGATTAATAAACAATATGAAATTTCATCTCTTTCACATATGCTTTTTAAGAAAAATTAATATATAGGTCTAGGTGTCCAATCCCCTAGTGGGGTTAAGCATTCTATGGATCATGTAAAACTATGCATAGTATCCTTTTTTAGTTTTGTTCTTATATGCCTTTGTTAGATATTGAGTTGCTTTAACTATTACAGTTAGCCTATTATTTAATACCATTTGAACGTTTGTACTACAGTTAGCCTATTATTGCTAATCTGTTTTTCTCGTGCAATCAAGATAGATGAATACCTTATACAAACACATAGACACACACATATAATGTTCTTCCTATATAGTCCATTTTTGTCTATATAGACAAAAATTATAGTAGTTATTGGTGAAGTTGCAGATTTCATTTCAATAGCGGAGGCTGCAACTTTCATTGAAAGTACTCCAAAGAAACAAGAACTATCATCATAACTTAAAACAAAAGTGAAATTTCTCATGACAATATTGACCTAGGCAAAATAAAACAAATTAACTGTCTTCGTATTTAAACCAACAACATTATTAGTAGAGTAATGCTTGATACACAATATCATACCAGGTGTGACATCGGCAAGTGGTTGATCATCAAAGGTTTCATTTGCTTGGGACAAGGTGTTCATCTATCTGAGGTTGTACCAAGGTGAGTCAACTTTTGTAGTTATCGTAAATATAACAAGATTTCTTACATGAATAATTATACAGTGAAGTAGTATAGAATATTTTATGCAATTGATGAACTTCTAAATATGAATTTCTGATATTTAATTCTTACTTTTTTTTATTCTAGTTTCTTGTATACTTAGATCTATTTACATAATGAACATTTCTTGCACATTTCTTGCATGCTAATTAGATTTCGTTTCAAGCAGTTCATAGCTTTAATATGTTGCATTCAACTAGATTGAAACTTAAAATTCTAACACCATCATGCCTGTTACATGGTAATTGGATGTTATCTTCAACCAATCTGTGTCTTGGCTTTCCAATGAGTCACACTCATTGTTACGAAACGTAATAATCTTTGAAATCTTTATCTTCAATATCTATTATGTATTACAGTTAGCCTATTATTTATTATAGTTAGCAATATTTTGAAATCTTTCATAGTTTGTACTAAAAAATAATTGGTACCATTTGAACATTCTATGTTAAGCTGAAAGAGATAATGTTGACATGTGCCCTCTTGACTGTGATGTTGTTCCAATATGAAGACAACCCATAATGATGTATTACCCTCTAAATTACATACTCAAATCAATGGCACAATGACCATTGTCTTGTTTACTAATTTGACTCTAATATACCTAGTCACACACATCAACATAAGAAAAGGGATAATAGAGCTTTTTGTTCATGGGAGGGAAAGTATAGTGCAATTCTTGAATAGGCTAACCTCAAGGGAAATTACAACGTAATACTTTAGCTCTTAATCTTATTTTTTTTAAAAAAAATTAATCTAATTAAGTTCATTTTTTTATGTATGTGTATATAAAGATTGGAACAATGGAGAACTTGAGTTTATATGCTTGAATTGTGTATCAAGATGAGACATGATGATCCTTCAAGAAGAATTTTTGCTTATAGAACTTTTTAGTTTTGTTTATTAGGATTAATAATGATAAGTAGTATAAATAATAATTACACTTTTTAATGGATTGTATATATTTTTGGCACTATAAATTTATTATTCTTAAGTGATACCAAATGAGGCATTTGAAATGATACGACTAATGTTTAATAATGTGTATTTTGTATTATGAATTTACAGATACAGGTAAATATATGCAATATATATTGTAGTAAAATATTATTACAATTAAAAAAAATTGACACATATGACAACGTTCAATTTTTATTGTAAGATACATGATATAATAACGTGCAGACGATTGGTGTTGAAATACTGGAGCTTTCAGAACGGGCACATGCATGTTGTTAAGTAATGGACATACAACAACAACCATTTAACCATTGTTGAAAGGTTAAAAGGTTAGGGTTTCTACAACATTCTCCCGTTGTTATAACATGTTTACAACAATAGGTATGATGACCATTGTCAAATATGTGTTAAAAGATTGAAGCATTTAACAATGTGTCAACATTGTTGTAACCTCAGTTTTTAGACTGATACACAACACATTACAACAACAGGTTAGGATTTCCACAACGTGCGCCTGTTGTTATAACATTTCTACAATAATAGGTATAGTGACCGTTGTCGAATATGTATTGAAAGATTGAATCATTTAACAACGGAAAAATGTTGTTGTAACCTCACTCTTAGACTGATACACAACGCTTTACAATAGGATCATGACCGTTGTTAAAAATAGTCGGCCGTTTAACAATACCCTGCTCGACAACATCACCATGAATGTTGTCATATGGGTATAACAACGAACATTGCACGTTGTTGTAGGTGTCATTTCTTGTAGTGACACTGATACTCATAATATAAGAACTAGGCCAACCATTAGTAATTTATATAAATTCATCCAACACTTGGCTTTGGTTGTATGTTAATGCAAAATGATCGAGTTGTGGCCTATGCAGCAATACAACTCAAATTACATGAAAAGAATTATCCTCTGCATGCCTTAAACTTAACTGTTATATTGTTTGCTTTGAAAATTTAAAGATTCTACTTGTATGGTGAAAAGTTTAGTCTATTTGGATCATAAGAGTCTTAAATATTTATTTTCTCAAAAGGATCTGAACATTAGGCAAAAAAGATGGTTAAATTTATTTAATGATTATAACTATACCACTGAATATCATCCAAGAAAAGGCAATATTGTAGTTGATGCATTAAGCTAGAAAAGGGTTGATACAGCTTGTTTAGCTCAAAAGATGTCTCAAGAGTGGCAATTATTAAAGCATGCTAATAAATGAGTATTAAGGACATCCCTACTAATAAATTAATTTTATGCACAGTTGAGAGCCCAACCAATGTTGATACAGGAGTTTGAGGACGCACAATTTCTAGATATCAACTATGGTATATTTAAAGCTTAGGATGAATCAAGAAGAGTGGACTCTTGATAGTAATGGTTCTCTATGGATTAGAGGTATATTTTGGGTACCAGATAAATTCCTTTTGAGGCAAAATTTTCTTATGCAATTACATTGGTCTAAGTATATCGTTCATCTAATTGTACCATGATACCAAACATACTTATTGGTGGCTAGGGATCAAATGGGATATAACTCTTTATGTTCAACATTGTGATGTTTGTTAGAAAGTTAAAGCTCAACATCAAAGATCACGCGGATTGTTACAACCACTAAGAATTCTTGACTTGAAGTGGGAGCATATAGTGATGGAATTTATCATGTAATTACCTAAAACCCCACGAAGACATGATATGATTTGGGTTATCAAGCTAACTAAGTTTGTAGATTTCCTTTTGACATGATATGATTTGGCAAGACTCGAACTTGAGTCTCCCAAAAGCGCTTGACATAATGAGACACTCTCAAATACACATTTAGCCCAAGAATCCCCTGGAGTCAGACCGATGTGGGATATTAAAATTCACCCCCCTTGGGAGCAATCTCGTCCTTGTGATTCACACCTCCAGTATCCAGAGCGACTCTAATACCATTTGTGACAACTCAGACCTACTACAATATTGTCCCCACCTTAGCCACCATTGACTGGCTGTAGGGTTTTGCTCTTGGCAAGACTCTAACCTGAGTCTCCCAAAAGTGTTTGGCACAATGAGACACCCTCGAATATACATTTAGCCCAAGAATCCCCAGGAGTTGCACCGATGTGGGATATTACAGACCTTCACACCCATCATTGGCGAAGTAGGGTTAAATTCGAATCCTTGGTTCATGTTCTGAAGACATCAAAATATTAGTTTGGAACACTCACAATGAAAGTTTGTCATCGTGTCAGTACATGGTTATAATTTTCATTAATCTTTTCTTATCACATTCATAACAAGGTAAATTTAGGAATAAGCATGTAAGTATGGTATTAAGCAAGTTAATAGGGCATTCAATTATCATAGCATCACATATGTTACTCATGTATACATATAACAAGGCATGCATATTTTAAGGCATAGCATGGCATATTTTTAAACTAAGCATGCACATAGATGCATGGCATATTTCTAGACTAAGCAACATTCATGCATATAACACTTGAATCAAAATAATAAGGTAAAATTTGGAAATCATTTCCATCTTAATTGCTAAATCTCCTTTGAGCTTGATGGTCCACGTTCTTGAATCCTCAACCTTGAAAATCAAGACTAATAGGTTATTTATGTTTTCCTAACATGCATAAATCATAATCTAATGGTATTTTATCCTATATAGCCTATAATGTGCAAGAACATCACCCTAGATGGGTCTGAGTAGAAAACAAAGATACAGGATCCTCCCAATCTCGTGGCCTGACCAAATAAGTGTTCATTTTTCACACATTTGCAGTCTCTAACTTATGCCCTAAAAGTTTATTCATGATTCACTGTGCCACCCTTGGCAACCCCCAAGTTTCTACTTAAGATCTTTTCCCTAGACCTAGGTTCTCAAATCCTTGTTAGCATCTCATTTGGACCATAGTGAATTTCTAGCCCTCCATTACCACTTCCTTGTTTTATCTCATAAGAAAATAAGTGTGTTCTTCAACTCTAACTACTCGTATGAGCTGGTGGGACAACCTCAAGATCGGACGGCGAGACCGAAGTCTACTTAGCAACCGTGCTTTCTAGAACGAAATAACTCATCTCCCTTTCAATGTTTAGCTTTATTCGGGACAAGGCTTACCCACTATCAGCTCAACTTGTAATCTTTGTATCCAAACAAAACCATTGAAAACATATATCTCTTTTCGAAAACAATTTTTCAAAATCATTTCAGTTTCCAAAACAGGAGGTAGGGCTTCTAAATTAAATCAATAAATAGTCTTACCAGACTAGTTAATTTCTTCTAATTCTTGCCCAAGGCATCTAAAGCCTAAGCTCTGATACCACCTTCGTAACACCCCGCCTCCCAAGTCCCATCTTCCACGTCATCTAACGGTTCAATTCTCTTTGATCAAAATCTTGGGAAGCCCGGGAGAGGGGCCCGTGCTACATTTTCTTCTTCTTAGACCCTAAACACAATAGGGTTCCTATGTACATCAGTCTATGTACAAAATGACATCATGGTAAATAAAATTCTTCATTTATTCATTCGACAAATTCCGAGTACAATAAACCATTACAGCGAAATAAATTTAAAACTGGAAATACATGATTTCACTTAGGCCGATGTGTCCTACATTGAAATAAATAAAAACTTTCAGTGGATAAATCTCATCGCAAGCTGATTAATTTCCTGTTGTGAAAAATAAGGGGGTGAGCTAAAAAGCCCAGTGAATCATTCCATCTATTTAATCCATTATTCCAACCAGACAATGCAAGCATATCAAACACTTTCAGAGATTAATTCGATTCAACCAATATATTAATTCAGTCGTAATTTAGACCGAACGGGAATACCCTCTGTGCTCCAGATCTAGGGAGAGAGATCAATTCTGAAACTCAAACCCATTTCCAGTGGGATTATTTTTAAAACCCGTTTCATGCTGGTGTTAGTATTGACAGCCAGTTCCAATTCTACATGAAATACAGAAAGTCCCCCATACCGGTACGTGGTTGAAATCTCATTTAATCTGGCTTTTGTGTGCAAGAGCATAGTAGATAAATATTTCAACAGAAATTGAACATACCATAGTATAA
The DNA here is from genome assembly GCA_030144865.1 of Tinospora cordifolia. Classification (NCBI taxonomy): domain Eukaryota; kingdom Viridiplantae; phylum Streptophyta; class Magnoliopsida; order Ranunculales; family Menispermaceae; genus Tinospora; species Tinospora cordifolia. Next base: position 642 of record JAJIYU010007888.1, on the reverse strand, counting down.
CATGATAAATTAACAGAAGCACAGATTTTCGATTTCTGATGTAAAAGATCGTATGAGACGCAACTACAGAGCATACTCTCTCAAACAGGAAAAATGGCTTTCGATCTCTAATGTAAAAGATCGTACCAGACGCAACTACAGAGCATACTCTCTTGGTCATGCAACATGATAATTGAATGACATAAATGCAAAGAACAAGAATAAGAGCAAAAACATCAAGCTAACCAAACAAGCAAGCATTATCTAAGTCAAAATAATAAATTAAAAGAAAGGAAAGAAACTTACCTCGAGATCGCTTCCTAAATTATTTGTAGCACTTCATGGCTACTACTTCGCGAACTATTTAGAATAGCTCAAGTAAAGAAGAATTAGAACTAAAGTTGTCAAGAAGGAGGCAAAGAGAGAAAGCAAGATGAATTTTCAACTGTTGTCTTTGGGATGAATGAAATGGGTGGAGTAGGGGGGTTTATATAGGGCCCTCTTCCAAATAGTGTCTCTATCTTTCCAATGTAGGATTATTCCTTCTTACACATGCCCACTTTAACATCTCACCAAATGAGATATTTCATTCATGAATACCTTTCCTTTACACATTACTTCTCTATGTATATTACCATCATACTAAACGAAATATTATTTTCA
>JAJIYU010007887.1:0-18655 GCA_030144865.1 Tinospora cordifolia | reverse complement strand
CCATGAGAAGAACTATCCCACTCACGACCTAGAGTTAGCAGCCATTGTATTCGCCCTAAAGATTTGGAGACATTACCTTTATGGTGAGAAATTTGATCTGTTTTCAGATCAAAAGAGCTTAAAATACATCTACACCCAAAGGGAGTTGAACCTCAGGCAACGGAGATGGATGGAGTTCTTGAAAGACTATGATTTTCAACTACACTACCATCCAGGGAAGGTCAATGTAGTAGCTGATGCCTTGAGTAGAAAGTTCAACAAACAAGAAGAAGAGAAAGGCTAGATGTACGAACTGATCGAAAACATCAGGTTGGGTGTAACTCTAAATGAAACACAAGCCTTCTTCTACACCATGTCTTGTCAACCGAATCTTCTGCATCAAATCAGTGATGAACAAAGACAAGACAAAGGGCTTACTAGTCTGATTGAGGGAGTTACACAAGGTAAGCATTTTGACTTTAGGTTAGATGCTAAGAATATCTTAAGGTTCGAGAAAAGGATTTGTGTACCTCAGAATGGGCAAAGTAAACAGACAATACTAGATGAGGCTCATTAAACCAAGTGTATGATGCATCCCGATAGAGATAAAATGTACCAAAACCTCAAAAAGACCTACTGGTGGAGGGGCATGAAAAAGGACATAGCCCAATATGTCTCTAGATGTTTAACATGTCAGCAAGTGAAGGCAGAGCAAAAGAAACCTTCAGGGATGTTACAACCACTTCCGATACCAGAATGGAAGTGGGACAACATTGCGGTGGACTTTGTGAGCGGCCTACCAAGGAATCAGAAGGGGGAAGACATTGTATGGGTGATTGTGGATCGTTTAACAAAGGTAGCTCACTTCCTACCCATTCGATCTACAGATTCCGTTGGAAAACTTGGAGAATTATATGTCAAGAAAATTGTAAGACTCCATGGTGTTACCACAACCATCGTGTCGGATAGAGATTCTAGGTTCACTTCTCAGTTCTGGCAGAGTTTACAGAAAGAGCTAGGAAGCAGACTCACCATGAGCACTGCATTCCATCCTCAGACCGATGGGCAATCTGAAAGGGTCATCCAAATATTAGAAGATATGTTGAGATCTTGTGTTCAGCATTTTAAAGGAAACTGGAGCAAGTGCCTACACCTGGCTGAGTTTGCCTATAACAATAGTTATCAAGCAAGTATCAAGATGGTTCCATATGAGGCTCTTTATGGGAGGCCCTGCAGATCACCAACTTGTTGGGTTGAACTCGAAGATCATGTTCTTATGGGTCCAGATTTGGTGGAAGAAATGAGCAACCAAGTCAAACTGATACGAAAGAGATTGGCTACAGTTCAAAGTTGTCAAAAGAGCTATGTTGATAACAGAAGGAGACCCATAGAGTTCCAGGTAGGAAATCAAGTGTTTCTGAGAATCAGTCCTCAAAAGGGAATTAAGAGGTTCGGATTCAAAGGGAAGTTATCGCCAAGATTCATTGGACCCTTTCAAATACTTAAGAGAATTGGGGAATGCGCTTATGAGTTGGAGCTACCAAATCGAATGTCCTCAGTACATAATGTGTTCCATGTATCGATGTTGTGGAAGTACAAACCAGACCCATCACATATCATACACTGGGAGGAAGTTGCACTACGAGACAATGCAACTTACAAGGAACCAGCAACTAATATATTAGATCGTAAGGTACAGCGTCTTAGAACCAAGGAAATTCCACTTGTTAAAGTTCTGTGGAAACATCATGATCTAGAAGAAGCAACCTAGGAGCTGGAAAGAGAGATGAAGAACAAATATCCAGGTCTTTTCACCCAAAATACCTAACCAAACAACATTGACGTAGCTAGGTACAAATTTCGAGGACAAAATTTATTGTAAGGAAGGTAGGTTGTAATACCTAAAATTTTAGTGACGTAATAACCGAAATTTGAGTTTAAAACACATACACACACACACACACACACACACACACACACACACACACACACACACATATATATATATATATATATATATATGTTTGTCATAGGTATGCAATTAATCAGTTAGCATAGAAGTATAAAAGAATATACATTGATTAATAATAGACATATAAGAATTGTTGGGTAAATATATGCTTCTCTATTTGAATAAGAAAATAATATTTTTAGTATGATATTAATATAGAAAAGTATGTGTATAAAGTATTAATTAGATGCAGTCATGAAAATAATATTTCGTTTAGTATGATGGTAATATATATAGAGAAGTAATGTGTAAAGGAAAAACATTCATGAAACATCTCATGTGTTGAGATGTTAAAGTGGGCATGTGTGGGAAGAAATAATCCCACATTCGAAAGATAGAGACACTATTTAGAAGAGGGCCCTATATAAACCCCCTACTCCACCTATTTCATTCATCCTAAAGACAAGAGTTGAAAATTCCTCTTGCTTTCTCTCTTTGCCTCCTTCTTAGCAACCTTAGTTCTAAGTTCTTCTTTGCTTGAGCTATTCTAAATAGTTCGCGAAGTAATAGCCACGAAGTGCTACAAATAATTTAGGAAGTCATCTCGAGGTGAGTTTTTTTCCTTTCTTTTAATTTAGTATTTTGACTTAGATGATGCCTGCTTGTTTGGTTAGCTTGATCTTTTATGTTTTTATTCTTATTCTTTGCATTTATGTCATTCAATTATCATGTTGCATGACCAAGAGAGTATGCTCTGTAGTTGCATCTTGTACGATCTTCTACATCAGAAATCGAAAGTCGTTTTCCTGTTTGAGAGAGTATGCTCTGTAGTTGCGTTTCGTACGATTTTCTACACCAGAAATCAAAAATCTGTGCTTCTGTGGATTTATCATGTTATACTGTTGGTATGTTTAATTGTGGTCGAAATATTTATTTACTATACTCTTGCACACGAAAATCAAATTAAATAAGAGTTCAACCACGTACCAGTACGGGGGACTTTTTGTGTTTCATGTAGAATTGAAACTGGCTGTCAATACTGACACCAGCATGGAACGGGTTTCAAAAAGGATCCCACTGGAAATGGGTTTGAGTTTTAGAATTGATCTCTCTCCCTAGATCTGGAGCACAGAGGGTATTCCCGTTTGGTCTAAATTACGACTGAATTAATATATTGGTTGAATCGAATTAATCTCTAAAAGTGTTTGATTTGCTTGCATTGTTTAGTTGAAATAATGGATTAAATAGATGAATTGATTCACTGAGATTTTTAACTCACCCCCCATTTTTCACAATAGGAAATTAATCAGCTTGCGAGGAGATTTACCCATTGAAAGTTTTGATTTATTTCAATGTAGGGCACATCGTACCAAGTGAAATTATGTATTTTCAGCTTTGAATTTATTTTTCGCAGTAATGGATTATTGTACTTGAAATTGTCAAATGAATAAATGAAGGATTTTATTTATCATGATGTCATTTTGTACATAGACTAATGTACACAGGAACCCTAATGCATTTGGGGTCTAAGAAGAAAAAAATGTAGCACGGGCCTGTTTTCCGGGCATCCCAAGATTTTGATCAAAGAGAATTGAACCGTCAGATGACGTAGAAGATGGGACTTAGGAGGCGGGGTGTTACAGGTACTATAGTAATCAGCATAACCTTGACCAACCTTCAAACCCTTTGACTATGGATCTGATGGGTAAACCTTGACCAAAAATAATATAGAATTGAGATTTCAAGTCATAAACTAAACAAAATTATCCATATAGGTGAATTGACAGTATTTACATGCATATGATATATAAAATGACCTATGTGGATGTCTAGATAACGTTAATGATCCTCATTGGATGAAGTATGTATGCTTGAATGTGAAAAATGAAACATGGTGTGTTGGTGTGTGGATAGTATGAAATGAATTGCGCATGAGACGATGATAGTTTTAAGATATATGTAAATATCAAAATTATATGATATTGCAATGAATGAAATATACTGTGCATGATTACATGAGGCAAGCGTTGCACATGAGAAAATGATGTTTCGCATGAAATGTATATAATAGTAGCAATGATACATGCCTAAAATAAATTTATGTGACATGCATATTGTTATCCCTGAATGAGATATTGTGCATGAATGTGTGAATGGCTAAACATAAAATAACAAATAAAAAGATAACAGTACACTTGGAGTGGTCGATTGGTTTATGGGCAATCGACAACGATTCTTGCATTAATATCTTAGGTGAAAGACGAGTGTGTAATCATACTCAAGGGATTTTGATTATGCCTTGCATATTTTCCTAGTCCCAAAATTGATGGATATATTGACGTACAACCTGGATGCTAGTGATATTCATTCGAAATTCACTTGGCTAGAGGTATAGGAATCACCCTAAGGACGACCAACCTGCCTTGATCGACTATAACAACTAGATGACTGTATCACTAATGTTTGAAATTGTTTGCATGTATGACGTGTATTTTATGTTATTAGATTGATTGTGAATTAGAATGATCCACTGGGCTCATAAAGTTCACTCCTTCCTTACCTTTTAGTTGCAGGTACACATTGAAAGATAATATCCATATTCCAATTTCTCCATTGCAGCTAATGTACTTGTCATCTTTACTTTTTCCCTTGTTCTTTTCACTTTGCTACCTTTTGGCCCATTGGACAAACTTTATCTACTTCATCATCAACTTCTTGACTTGTATTTGCATTTGATGAAGACGTGTATGCACCAAATTTACTAAGACATGTTGTCTTTGTTGATTGGTGCTAGCCAGTGTTTGATCTCTATTTGGGATTATGTTTTAACATCACCCAAACGTCGTGGTGGTTGAAATGTTTCTTACGTTGTTGATAGTATATGGCTCGAACATTTTCCTTCACTTGGTCATCACTCCAACCACTATGATGTTGTGCTAATAATTTGTTGTACACCTGATTAAATTCATTGACAGCAGGAAGAAGCCAAAACAATTGTTGCTAAATCAAATTTAGTTTTCTTGGTGGCTTGAACTTGCAATTTGCATCAAAGTACTCCGTAACTGGCTTTCAAAATGTTTTGTCACTTTGTTCATTGCCAACAATATTATCAGTTGAAATAGTTAGCCAAGCACTCACAAGTATATGATCATCTTCCATGTTCCATGGTTGACACTTGTGTACAACATCTTCACTCGGATCCTTTAAAGGAATACGTTTCTTGCTCGTTGGTTACGTTGAAAATGGTAGATGGAATTCATCTCACTTAAATTTTTAGGTTGCATATTGGAAAATTAATCTAAAATTCTAGACAATTGAGAAATGAATGGCCATTCAGGAGAAGTAGCAAAAATATGAGGAAAATGTATTTGATGACAAATACGCTAGAAAAGGAGATTGAAATTGTTTTTCATATGGCCTCGTAAAATTGGGGTAATCTAGATTTTGTGGATTTGGAATATTTGAAAAATATAAGTTGGGCATATTTTGCTTTTGTTGTGAAAAAATTGAGTAAAATTTTGAGAATTTTGTGGATTACTAGTGTTTGGATGTGAAGATGATGATGAACTGATAAATAGATCCATTATATAATAAAAAACATTGAAATATTTGTAAATAATGAGAATATGAATGATAGGAAGTGGAGAAATATTTTTGAAGAAAGAATGAGTATTGAAAGTTGTTGGTAAATAAATGAAATTTTTTGATTAAGTATAGGTGGTATTTATAGAGGTTTTTAAATTATTAAATAAAATGTATAAAATATATAAACATATTAAATATTAATTTTGTTAAATAAAAAATTTAAAAAGGTTGCAACGGCTTTCTAGTCATTGTAATGGATTTAAAAAAATGTTTTATAAAAAAAAACTAATATAGTTGTTGCAACGGCTATAAAAAATAATAAATAAAAAAAATAAAATTAAAAAAAAATTGATGGGCATTGTGGCACCACAACTGTCAAGTCTTTAAATAAAAAAATAAATAAAATACACTAAACGTTTGGTGCATTATCTCGTTGGTCAGACACTCGGTAAGGGATCAGACTAACTAAGCGCCACGAGACACCTATTGCACGTCCTTAATTGTTGCCCTAAGAATTAAATATTAAAAAGGAGGAAGATATTAACTGATTTATTGCTTAAAAGAGAAAGCCCGGTATTTTTGTAAGTATTTATAACAATTTGATATTTTAAAAAGTTTTAAAAATAACTCAAATATTAATAAAAATAATTTTAAAATGCTGTTAAATTTTGTAATTTCCTTACTAAGAATGTTGTTTGGGCCTTATATTTGAAACATATATTGGGCTTTGGTCCACAAATTTGTGGTGTTAATGCCCTTGTTTGTGTGGATCCGTTGAGTCCGTTGTCAACTGCAAATCAACAACATGTTGATTCAAAGTTGATGTTGATGTTAATGTACTCACCCTGGTTAGTACAAGGACTGAGGATGCAGGATAGGCCATTTTAAAAGAAAAGGTTGTTCCAACAACTTGGGGGTTTGCTTTTTGCGTCCACGCTTTACTTTGCTTTTGTGGTTGATTTGACGCATTGACTCCGACCATTATGAATAGATCGATGCATGAATCTCGACTTCACCTTACAATGAACACAAGACTCTCTCTCTCTCTCTATATAACATGGACCCACCATTTTGTCCAATTTCTATTTGATAACATAACCATAACCAATTACTCCGATATATATATGCTATCCAGCTTTATGCTTTTTCTACTTTTTTTTTTCAGGTCTCTCGTCTTATCTTCTTCTTCTCTATGTTTCTATGTTTCCCCTTTCCTCCTTGTCTTCCTGGTCTTGTTTGTTTCTTCTTTTCTTCGTTTTTTTTTGTTATTGTTATTATTATTACTACTCTTTTATTTATTTATTTATTTTTTGGTTTTGTAGCTTTACTACAACGAACTTGATTTTTAGCAATAAAAGTATTTGTTACTAAATATTAATTTTTTTTGCTACTAAAATTGTTTAGCAAAAAAATAAGCTTATTACTTAATTTGTTGGTCATAGTGTGTGATTATAATACTTTAGCAGTAAATATTTTATTTATTGCTATTAACATTTTTATAATACTTTTTTTGTTGCTAAAAAATATTTATGGCCACGAATTACTTTGTTACTAAAGTTTAATGCTAGCATTAAATTATTTTGTTGCAAAGTTAAAATTTTAGTATAAAAAATTAAACTTCAATAAATACATTCGACTCCGACAAACCTAATAAACTCTGAGTTGCTACCCTTCAAACTTTGACCTTGCATATAAGACTGCACTGTATGTATGAGCTTTATCAATGCATTGCCTCTATCATGGATGGCACAAGATCACAATGACACTAAGGAAGATAGTAGAAATAAGCTAGTCATTTTCAATAGCCATGCACTTCTAAAAAATAATAGATCATAACTGAGATTCTTCAATTTTGTGTGTGTGTGTGTGTGATTACTGATTAAGAGAGTAGTAGTCAGTCGCTTCAAGCTTTTCTTAAGCTTATATCCCAACACTACCAGATTTTCACAATGTTTCCCATGTATAAAGTTCAAGAAAATATTGCATTGCCAAATTCTTTACGCGCATCGTTGATTTCAATAAGAATACTGAACAAATAATTTACCAATTATTTTTCTGACTAGTTTTATCCAAAAAAAATTGATCAGTTACAGGTTCAATTAATCAATGCAACTTTCAAACCGATAAATATGGCATTCGGACTAATTGGTGTAGTTTTCTTACCATTCAGTATTTCTTAATATCGTATGAGGAGATGAAAACACTATAAATAGCCATGAATATTTCATTTATAACCATCCTTTGAGAGCCAAGTTCCCTCAATCAATGTAGATCTAGGATCTTCACCCTAGAGTTACAGGAGGAGTTTTTGACCATAGAGTTTTTGGTTCATTCTAGCCTGTTAGAGTTGTTTAACGTGACCAAGATGCCAAATGGGAAAATATAAATACTCGTTTGGCCAAAGGATAAATAGTGTCATGCTAGACTGCTCAATTGGCATCAATGACATGGGTGGACTACAACTCCTTTGACTTTACACAAATTTCATTCAACTTTACATTAATTTTATCTCACAATCATACTTTTTGGGTTCCTTTTGTTGCATTCAAAAAACCAACTCCATAATGCCAAATTAAACAAATTAATGATGAACAATTTATATTGTTGCGATTTTCTAATGAAATTTGTGCATTGTTGTTGCCATAACCTACTGTTGCAAATATCACAACAAGTGAAAATGTTATAACCTACTATTGCAAAGATCACAATCGATGAAAATGTTTGCTAGGAAACATGTGCATTGTTGATTGGCATGTTTGGTGCTAGAGATTCGCTAACCAAGATTGAATATCGTTGCATCTTTGGAAACCAAATATTCTCTGTTAAAATTAGGAAAAATAAACTATTATGTATTTAGAAATAAAGGAACCGTTATCATTTTAAAATTTGGTTTGTTTCAATCTTAGAAAAGGGAACTTTTTTTCTTTCTCTGTTTATTTATTTGTCTTTCCATAACCCAAAAACTGATTTTTCATAAGCTCTTAATCTCAGAAAAAGATTGCCTTAAGCCAACAGTCAACTTTCCTATACTTACAAATTCTGGATTGGAATTTTAAAATCTCCTGCAAAACAGTTAGAAATCATGAAATGTTTGTTATTAGGAAAGACCGAAAAGAACAGTAGGCTACTACTGTTATTAGAAAAAAAAACATAAGGTTACTACTGTTGTTTTGGAAGAAACAAATTTCTGAAAATTTGTCTTCCCATGATCTGTGCCAACAGTATCAAACCACAATGCATAATATAGTCTGCCCAGAAATCTCCCAAAATCTCTATCCGTTATGGAAAGCCTTTGAGTCAAAGTTTATTTGTTCTGGGATGTTTGCAGCCTTGATCATCACTTGAGGCAAAATTGCTTTCAAGTCATTTCTGATATATTCTATTGTATTAAGTATTTCAAATACTAGAAGTACTTTTGTTGAGTGATCGGGTTTGAGGAACGGTTGTAATCTTTGTTTGTGTCTTTAGACACACTAGAACAGTTATCAGTTGATGCTGGCACTTAGTCTACAGAGTTTGACAAGCCTATGCTCAAAGCTCATGGTGATATTTAAGTATGGAGTAAACTACTGCAAGTGGAGAACTTGCTGAGAAGTAGTGTACTTTGCAAACCATAATGAAATCTCTTGATTTAGGCCAAGCCCCACAGACGTAGGCTTGAAGGCTAAACTGCGTAACCAATTGCTATGTGTTCCTGTCCTCTCACACAAACTGATTTCACTATTCTACTTGCCTTCATTATCTGGTTTAACTCATTAACAGTTGTGACTCAAAGAATTTTCAATGTAATACCAATTAGTCAAATGAAATTGTAAAAAAATTAAAAAATAATTGCTAACATCTATTTTAACTGCTTCAATGAATTTAATGCTTGATTATATTATGAAATGGTGGTTCCTAGATTTATACACAATACTAGTTTTTTTTTCATAGATTTACATATCATTAAAGAAATAATTGGTCAAAAAAAGTTATACTCAATTTTTGATCCCACTCAATGGAACGAGCATAACATAATAACCATTATAGTATAACATCTAACTAATCAATAACATGTTATGAAAATGAACAACAAACAATTAAAATTTGTAGTTACAAATGGATATTGTGTTTATAAACAGTAGCATGATCAGTATGTGCAGTAATCAATGTGATCTCTTGCTTTTCCATTGTAGAGAATGGTATAAAAACTAATTCCCCTCCATAAGTTTTCATTAAAACTAAGTTAAAATTGATTATTAATAGACAAGTTGATTGGTTTCTCAAGGTAAACATAAATTTCTAGTTGAACATAAGGAGCACAAATCAAGGACATGTGAAGAGTCAACCCTGATGTAACAATTGATGTGGTGTGACATTTAATTGATCGATAAAATGCTATGGAAACTAATGTATTAATCAATTACAAGTTAAGCTAATTAGTTCCAATTTTGTAATGTTTGGTTTTACTTCCTGCCATACGAATTATTGGATCTTTTACCAAGGAATAATAGGTCAATTTTGTCCAAAAAGAAAAAAACTTACGAAGAGAGAAAGACTATGAACACTCTTCACAAAAAGATAAGCACTAAAGATGAGTAGATATTTGTGGTAGTCTCTAGAAACACAATGTATATCATGTGATCAAATAGATTCCCACTATCCATGAGAAGGTGGAAACTCTATAAAAATCCATGAATACTTCATTTCTAACCATCCTTTGAAAACAAAGTTCCCCTCACTCTCTACATACCTTCGTTATAGATTTTTGACTACAAAGTTTTTCGTTCATTTCAACTCATCAAGGATGCTTAGCATGATCAAGATGTCAAATGGGAAAACGTAATACCCATACGGCTGAACAATAAAAAGATCATTCAGGTTTAGCAATGATGTGTTTGACCAGCCAATATGTATGAAATGTTTTATCCATGATGAACAACTGGCACTCTTCATTTTTGAACTTGCAACGTTTTGAGTTCAGGTTTGTTCGATAGTAGATTTGCTTGCTTTACCAATATTTCGTTGGACTTTGATTATTGTTATTTCACATTCCCATTTTGCGTTCATTTTGTATAAACTCAAATTTACCAACTCATATTGTATCATATGATGCCAAATGAAAAAATTAATTATAAACTTTGACGTATTGATTTGATTTTTTTTTTAATTTTGAGTAAAAGTTGCTATAATCTATTGTTGTAGAAATCTGTCAGCAAAAATAATATACTTTGTTTACTCATTAGTGAGAATATCAAAAGAAAGAAAAGCTATCAAGGAATTTTAACTACTTCGATAAATTTAACATCCATCTAATCTATAGACAAACTAATTAATAATTAAGTAAATAGATAACTATTATATCACGTGCAAAATAGTTTGAACCCTATATAAAAAATTAGAAATTTTGATTTATTCTTGTCTTGATTGGTGTTAATAACAAGATTAGTTGCCATTATAATGAGAATATGTGGTTTTCAATGAAATCAATGTAAAGAAGTAACATTAACCAATAACAATTCTGATGATATTGCAATTGGTGAAATTGTTATATTGCTTGTGTTAACTTTAAGAGAAAAATGAAGGGGTAAAACATTGTTGATTAATAACATACAACTAGATTTTTATTTTTATAAATACATTTATGGATTTTAATTTGTTGTTTTTAAGAGATCATGTAAGAATATACTTATAATTTGTTTATTTTTGTAGTCTTACCAATCATGTTTCCAAATAACCAATCGCGTAAATTTAAACATGACACAATGACACTGATCATGTTTTCTTTTTATATGTTTATCAATTGTGTGAAGAAATAATAAATTGGAGAAATTGAGACACAAACTCGTGTCCTCAATTGACTAGATTTTGTACTAATTTAAAACTCGATAGTGAAGAATTAGAGTTATAAATAGTTAGGTATAAATTTTATAGTGAAAATCAATCAAGTAGATTACTTGCTGGATGTGGCACTTTGATTGATGTTTGTCAACATAATTATTGTATTATTAATTTTGTTGTCTTTCATCCTTATTCCCAATTTAGTGGCATCTTGGCATTTCATTTCTATTTTGTCATCGTTACTACTCTTTTTAACTTTGACCATGGTCGAGCTCATCATACATCTAACTACTTTTTTCATCCTTCATTCTCAGGCTCTAGTCCTCCTTCCATGGCATGTACTTCATCTTCTCCAGCCTCTTGCCCCCATTACGATGTTGAAAAGTCCAAACCAAATTAAGAGGATGAACAATTCATAGAGTTGTTTGTTATTCTACCTTGCGTCAAGCTTCACCTTCAATTGAGCTATTCCTCCTCCTAAAAAGCCACAAACATCTAGTCCCGCAAGCCTTTAAGCTACCATTGCTGCTCTTCCTCCTCTTGCCTCAATTGTTAGTGCTCCTTTCACCTTCCAATCTGAGCATTTATGGTATCTTCATGGTTGTCTCACCTCTTTCAAGCAGGAGAGTTGAACCTTCAACACCTCATCCACATAGTTGAAGGCTTTCTTGGTGATGCTAGTTGAGTTTGGCATTATATTCACACAATAGGGGGCAAATTAATTTGTGTGGCTTTCCTTTGGTTTCTCTTCTATTATATTTGGGTGATCTATTGGCAATGTATTACTTTCAAATATTATGAAAATGTTTTTAATATGTTAATCTCCATAAACATTTTTAAATTGCCAAGAAATGTAATGAACAACATGCCAAAATAACACTCAACCAAATCGATGTTAGATTGTACCCGATTAGTTTATATCTTAACCAATCGTTGTTAAGTTCTACCTTCAATTTGTTAATGACTAGTAAATATAATCCTTGATTGATTTCAAGGTTAAGATTTCATGAGGATAATGTTGCATAATGAATGTTAATATTATGCAAAAAAAAATGTCTCCTCGATCAGTGTTTACTAGTTTATCGATCATTAAGAAGATCTTGACACCTTGACAATATATCTCGATCGGTTCATAACTTACCCAATTGATCTTTTAGGTTTCCCATGTGGTTGTTCAAATTTCGAGTTTAATACTTTATTGATTAAATTTTGGGTCGTTCTTTACCAATTGGTATATGTTTTAATTAAATGGAGAATATTTGGGTGCTACTCATGATAACAGATTGAGCCAGAAAAACTATCCAGTGGAAAATTAATATCATAAATAACATCGATCAATGTCATAATACATTGATATGATGTAATTTATGGTATTGATTTAACTTTCTTCTTTTCATAATTGATTGACATATAAACCAACTAGTATAACAAATTCATCAATGGAGCAATTTTCTATCCGATTGTAATGAATGTAACTTCTTTACACCTATTTATTTCCTACAACACCGATATGCTAAATTTTATTTTTAATCTAATCAGTCCATTTAAAAAATTAATCAAGTACAACTTCTTCTAATTGGCTCCACTTTCAAATCATTTGGTATCTCTTTGTATCACAAAGTGTTTTTTTTTTTACAAAATACTTGACGTTTCTCCCAAAAGATAAGACTAACAACACTTTTCCCCAAAAGATAAGCACTACTGATGTGTAGATATTTGTAGTAGTTTTTAAGAAAAACATTTTATACCGTTGGATCAAATGGATTTTCATGGTGAGGAAGTGGAAACGCATGAAAAGCCATGATACTTCATTTGTAACCATCATTTGAGAACCAAGTTTTTATTTCTTTATAGTTCTTTGCCATGAAGTTTTCTTTTGATTCTAACCTATTAGAGTTGCTTAATGTGATTGAGTAGCCAAATCAGAGCATAAATACCCATTCGGTTGGACAATGAAGGATTAGGAAGACTTGAGTTAAAGGTTTGTATTCATTGTTCTATTGGACAATAAAGGATTACTTAGGCTTGAGTTAAAGGTCTGCATTTGTTGTTCGATGTGATTAAAGACAAAAGTTAAATTCTGTACATTTGGTCTAAAGGAAAAAGAATATCTAGAATGTTATTTAATGTGATTGAAGACTAAATCCATGTTTCAATATCTACAAATACTTTTTTTATGTAATGTCAATGACATAACATGTCATTCACAATTTTCAATATGAATGAAATAATTTTGTTTTATCTAATTTCATCTTTTTACATTGTCATGTATACAAATTTATTTATTTTTAAATAGTTGAACTCCAAATGGTTCTGTGATCACTCAATATTACCCAAATTTTTACCATGAATGAAAAATGTACAAAAAAAAGAAAGTTGTCAACACAAATAATATGTATTCCAAAAAAAAATGGAAACAAATTTGAAACAAAAAAAAAACAAAAAAGGGAAAAATATAAAGAACCATTGGCTAACTCTACTTGATCGGCCATTTATGTCTTACATAGCCCCGATCATTGTGATAATTCTTAGATCAATATCTTTTCTTAACTATGGGTTAAGTGGTTAACTCTTAGCTGTCAGCTATTTATATTGTAAATAAGCCTAGTTGAGTAATTCTGATTTCAATCATGTTGAATTTAACTTCTTTAGTCTGATTTCAACGAATAAATTGAATAGATGATTAATTGACGATTATTCTAGTTGGTTTTATCCAAAAATCGAGTTTTTACAACTTCATCCGGTTGGTTCCAACTTTCAAACTAATAAATATTTTTCTTGCCCCGATCGATGTTGTTTTTAGACCATCCGGTATCTCTTCCTATGATACAGTTTAATTTTTACGAGCAACTTCACACTCGTCCCAAAAGATAATGGCTAATGACACTCTTTGTAATACCCCACCTCCCCGTCCCTTGGCCTACACAGTTCGGAGGGTGTGATTACCATACTACCCTCAAGTCTTACAATGATTGGCTTGGCGGGCCATCCAATAGGAGGGCGGTGTCACATTATTTCTTTTTTCTTTTTCTCTTTCATTGTCTCAACTCTATGAGACTAAATGAGTAACATTAATCCATAACACATACTTGGAAATCACTTAATAAAATAAATCCAAATCATTCATAAAAAAATAAATCATGTCATGAGGTACAAATCCCTCAATTTATTACATTGAATTTAAACTTGAAAACCTAATGAAAGCATTAGGGTTAACATGTCCAATTTAAACATTTCATAAATATTAAGATTTAACTTGACTATGCAACTTTCATTCAGAAATTTTTAAAAAGATAAAAAGGAAGGGTTAGCTTAAGAGCCAAGTAGATCATTTCAAATATTTAAATCATTACTTCAAAACAAATAACACATACATAACAAATACTTTAAAAGATTAAGTGATTCAAATAATTGTTTGTTTATAGTTGACATTAAGATCGAAAGACAATACGCCTCAGTGTTCCATATTTGAGGGATGAGGTTAAATCCAGACCTTCTAACCTATCATTAATGAAGTGGAGTTAAATCCTAACCCTCAGTTCACATCTTGAAAATATATCTTTTGGAACGCTCATGACAAAAATTTGTCATTGTGTCGATACATGGTTGATAATCTTCATTAATCTTTCCTTATTATCAAATCACATTAATAACAAGGTAAATTCAGGAATAAGCATATAAGCATTGTATTGAGCATGTTAACAAGGTATTCAATGATCATAGCATCACATAGATTGCTCATGTGTACATATAATGAGGCGTTTTCATGGTCTAACATGGTATATTTCTAAACTAAGCATGCATATAACATTCAATCAAACCAATGGATTCATGGAATATTTCTAGAATGCAACAACCGAGCCCACCGTGACAATATTGTCCTCACCTTAGCCACTACTAATTGGGTATAGGGTTTTGTTCTTGGCAAGACTCAAACCTGAGTCTTCCAAAAGCACTCGACACAATGAGACACCCTCAAAAGCACATTTAGCCCAGGAATCCTCCTGGAGTCGGACTGATATGGGATATTACAATCCACCCCCCTTGGGAGTAATCTCGTCCTCGATATTCACACCTCCAGTACACACAGAGTGGTTCTGATACCATTTGTAACAATCCGAGCCCACTGTGATGATATTGTCTCACCTTAGCTACCACCGACTGGTTGTAGGGCTTTATTCTTGGCAAGACTCAAACCTGAGTCTCACAAAAGCGCTCGGCACAATGAGATACTATCGAATGCACATTTAGCCTAGGAATCCCCTTGGAGTTGGACCGATGTGGGATATTACATAGACTAATCAAACATTCATAAATATAATACTTGAATCAAAATAATAAGGTAAAATCTAGAAATTGCTTCCACCTTCTATGCTTAATCCTTTGATTCCAAGCTCCTTGAAACCTCTGTTGAACCTTCAAATCTTCTTGGTTGCTTAACACACCTGCACAAAATTTGTGCAAAACTTCATTTTTTTACCTCCCTACTACTCTAATTGTTGTCTAGAACAGCCAAAGAATAAAAACAATGCCAAGAGGGAGGCTAGGAGCATAAGAAGAAAATTATCTTGTTCTTGCTATGATGATGAGAATGGTGTTCATACTTGAGTTTATATAGAATTATAATGGATAGGTTTTAAGAAGTTTTGAGTTTTTTTCTTTGTAAGAACCTTTCTAAAACTCTTCCCCTTTCTATTTTATTTGTTTCCTATGCACAATAATTAGTAACTAAAGGTTTTAGAAGTTGCTCATACATTAGAAGCTTCCTATAGTCACTTTGAAAACTTTCTAAAATCATTTTCGTGCAAGTTTCCTAAGTATTAACAATAATGTGAATGCAATGTTTTTATTTTATTTTATTTTAATTATTTGACAAAATTTTAGGGTATTACACTCTTTCCCAAAAGATAAGCATTAGCAATGTGTAGACATTTGTAGTAATCTCTAGAGACACATTATATATCATGTGATTAAATGGATCCCACTCATCTATAATGTGACACCCCGATCATGTGAATAACTAATTCAATTAATATTAACAATTGAAATTCATGATGACAAACTAGATCAAACAACGTGAATAAAATAAACTGGAGCTAAACACCCATGGTTCTATTACAACTATTACAATAGGAAATAAGATACTAATGACCCCTTGCTCCCATGTCTGAATTACAAACCATGAATAAATCCTACATCCATAGGGACTTCAACCATGAGGCATAAGACTACAAAAGCATAGCTTGACTTTACTCGTCAACAAGTACACCTTCATTGGTTATCTAAAAGATAAGAAATGGGGTGAACGCAAAGAGCCCAGTGGATCGTGCATACACATCTTAAGCATTATTCAATCCCAAATACATAACATGCAAATACCTATCAAACATAGACGTTTCAAGTAATTCAATTGTTTTTCAATTGACATTCAAACAAAAAAGGGCCATCCTCAGTGTTTTCATCAGAAAACCACACTCTAACGATGAGCACCCAACGCTAAATTACAAAGAGTACAGGGACACACCAATCATCCTATGTTCGGGAACTAGCATCCAATCCACTATTCCATTTCAAACCATAGTGCCAATTTTAGGTTCTGTACTTTGTGATCTAGTATACTAGCAGCAAACTCTTCTTATGTGGCATCATCTTGTACTCGTATTTTCTCCCAATAGATGATATGAGAAGGTCAAGTTTGTACTTCCGCAACATCGATATGTGAAATACATTATGAATCGAGGACATCTGGTTAGGTAAATCGAGTTCATATGCACATGCTCCTACTCTCCTTGTAATCTCAAACAACCCAATAAATCTTGGTAATAGTTTCCTTATGTCCAAATCTTCTGATACCCTTCTGAAGACTAACCCTCAGGAACACTCTGTCACCTTCCTAGAACTCTATGGGTCTGCTTTGTCTATTAGCATAGCTCTTTTGTCTGCTTTTAGCCGTTGCTAATCTTCTCTAAATCAATTTGACTTGTTCATTCATCTCCTCTACCAAGGCTGGTCTTGTAGCACTTGATCTTCAAATCTGCCCAACATGATGTTGATTTATAAGGTCTGCCATACAAAGCTCATAGGGTGCCATTTGGATACTTGCTTGATAGGTATTATTGTAGGCAAATTCAGCTAAATACAAGTGCTTGCTCCAATTGTCCTTGAAATCAAGAACACATTCTCTCAACATATCATCCAAGACTTGTATTACTATTTTTGACTGTCCATTTGTCTATGGGTGAAATGTTGTGCTACTTGTCAATCTGGTACCCAACTATTTCTATAAACTCTGCTAAACTTGAAATGTGAACCTCACATCTCAGTCTGATACTATAGTCTTGAGTACCCCATATCTCACGATCACTTAAACATAAAGTTCTCCCAGTTTGTTAACCGAATCTGTGGTTCTAATTGGTAAAAATTGAGCTACCTTTGTGAGAAAATCAACTATAACCCACACAATGTCTTCCCCTTTCTAATTCTAAGGCAACCCGTTAATAAAATCCATTACGATGTGGTCTCATTTCCACTCTAGTATAGGAAGGGGTTGGAGCAAACCTGTGGGTCTCCTATGTTTAGCTTTCACCTACTGACAAGTTAGACAGTTAGAAACATATGTAGCTACATCTTTCTTCATCCCTTTCCACCAACAAGTCTTGTAGAGATTCTGGTACATCTTGTTACCTCCAGGATGCATAATATATTTATTCTTGTATGCCTCATCTAATATCATTTGTTTACTATTGTAACACCCACCAGGAATCCTACCGGGTTGGCTCAATGGTAGTGGATGAGGAATGATTTGGGTACTTATCCCCTAGGTCCTAGGATCGAATCTCCATGGAGGCGAAATAAAATCCCAGGGGGGGGAACAGTACCTTGTGAGTGACACGCCATGACGTGGGCCCTACGACGTGGGTAAGAGTCCCGGTAGGATTCCCGGTGGGTGTTACAACTATGCCCTCTCTCAGGGACACGAACCCAGTTTCCCAATCTTAGCATCCATATGTATCAATTTTAAAACCCTGATTCCATAGTCATAACCAATATCATAACAATTCCATAGATAAGGGTGTATGCTTAATCAGTTTCATTTGCATCCATGTGTTACCATCGAGAATCAAGATATTACTATTTCACACATTGATAATCTCCTAATCCCACCAGGTCACATCCCATGAAAACATATAAGTAACTAATTGGGTCGATCGATTGACCGCATTTGACCTAATCAAATTTGGGTCGATCGAGACCAATTAGGGACAATAGAACAAGAGATTAAGCCACATTCTAAAAAGAACTAAAATTAAGTTTAAACAA
>JAJIYU010007886.1:0-18628 GCA_030144865.1 Tinospora cordifolia | reverse complement strand
TAATATCATACTAAAAATACTATTTTCTTATTCAAATAGAGAAGCATATATTTACCCAACAATTCTATATGTCTATTATTAATCAATGTATATTCTTTTATACTTCTATGCTAACTAATTAATTGCACACCAATGACAAATATATATATATACATATACATATATGTGTTTTAAACTCAAATTTTGGTTATTGCGTCACTAAAATTTCAGGTATTACAATTATTACATCACTAAAATTTTAGGTATTACATTCTAAAAATAATGATATTGAATCCTTAAGGGTTGAGGATACCTGAAGAGTGGGATAATGAAGTGAAGTTTTAGAAGGAATCGTACAAGGAAACAGGTAGAGATGACTACCTTAAACTCTTTAATATTATTTTGGTTTGAATATAAAACATGATTAAATGTTTACTTATATTAATTGTTTAGAAGCATGCTAGGGATGTGTGTGAGACATATGAATGAATGACTAACCTTTACGATGTTGATAGCATGTTATACTATCCATGAATGTTAATACTATTTGAAATATATGCCATGTATGTCATGTGAGGAATAACATTACTTGTGTGACCTTAAGCATAATGTATTGTTGATATAGATCCATTGTTATTTATATCGAATGTTGATATTATGAACATGATTGTGGTCATTAATTAAAGACGATTAAGAGAACTAACCATAAATCGACACAGTGATGCGAATACTATGACAGTAATCTGGCACATCGTGAGTGTTGCCAACCCAAAGCGGGTCTTGGTGCTACTGTGGTAGTAGTAACATGGGACTGAGAGTTAAGTTGAGACTTCATTCCCTGGATTGATGGTCGAGTGAGACATTACTCCTAAGATAGGGTTCTGAATAGGTAGCGGGCCTTTGGGCGTTACTTTCTATATTCCAAACCTAATGGGAACGTCAAGGAAGGTCCTTTCAATCCTAGCGTTAACTTAAACAATTGAACCGTATGAAACACCTAATGCATGATAAGTACTTGCATGTTTTATATTTTGACTATTATAGTACTCGAGATGTTTTTGCATAATCCACTGGGTTTTTGAGCTCACCCCACTAATTCTTTTTCAGGAACTCACTGAAGACACTTATACTGATAAGTGAAGGAGACATAATTTTCTCTAAAAATGATATGCCTCACTGATGGGGCTGCGTAAGAATTGAGAAATTTTACTTTTGTTTACCAATTATAGGGCATGAGTCCCACTTTACTTTATTTCTCCATTTAATTGTTGGAATCGACCGTTGGGCCAAGTATTTGACTATTATTGAGGTTAAGTATGATTCCTTTCAATTTATTATGTCATCCAAATATTGTTTATCCATGCTTTGATTATTACATATGCTGATGTTTACTCTGATATATCGTGGGATGTGACCTGTTACAAATTCACCAAGAGATGATGTGAGAAATAGTAATATCACGATGCCTGAACAGTAAAAGTTGGAATGATCGCATACAAGGTAGGAGTTGCTGCCCATTATGATATGATTATGTCTCTAGTTGAGAGACAAGTGTGCCTATTATGTGATCCCAATCTTGTTTATCCATATTTTGATTATTACGTCTATTGATGTTCACTCTTATATATCGTGGGATGTAACCTGGTACAAATTCACTAGGAGATATGAGAAACAGTAATATCCCAATGCCCGAACGATAAAAGCAAGAGTGACAGCATACAATGCGGGAGTGGCTACCCATTATGATATGATTATGTCTCTAGTTGAGAGACAAGTGTGCCTATTGTGGCAATTATTACCAGATTCCGAGGCCAAGGTGTTACATTATTACTTAGGACATATGCAAAATCATTATTTATTTAATTTTTCATCAACATCATGACTTAGAAATGAGATTGGTGGCCAATCAATGTTTACGGACCAAACCATTCAAGGGAATTGTCACTATTCTAGTCAACCTAGGTGGCTCTTTGGTGATTGATGGTATATTGGTGGTGATCTTAATGCGGCTAGGAGCCTAGTTAAGAAACATAACAATCTCAAATTGATAAAAAAAAAATGAAAGACTTTGACATATTCACTTGGTCTAGCTTCACTTAGTATATTCGTGGAATACTAAGCATTCCAAAATGTTTTTGGATAATAGTGAAGAAAATGACATTTTAAGAGCCACATCCACAAAAGTATTGTATAAGAATCTACAAAAAAAAAAAAAAAAAAAACCATGCAATTAATCAAGGAAGTAAGGTTTGGGTGTCTCTTTTCCCCTCTAGCTAATAAGATGCTAAACTAAAGTCATGTTAAAGCATTGGTCAATTGCTATCGACACCAAGCCCTTCATCCGGAGGCTAGCCCTATTCAATTTGAGAAATTCCTAGCGAACAACCCAAAATTTGTGGATATGGTTAATGGATTTGGAGTCAGTATTTTATGCATTTTGAAGGCTTCAATTTCATTTACAAATTGAAGGCCCTCAAGTTAAACAAAAAAATATATATATATGATCAGGCTAAAAAAGAATTCATAAATCTCAACACTAAGTTCAATAAAATGGTGTTTTAGATGCTCAAAATGAGGTGGCTTAAAAAGGGGACTATAATTTAAACTTTTTTATAGGTTATTGAGTATCAAGAAGGCCATATATTGTATTTTGAAAGTGGAAATGAAGAGTGGGTAATCATGGAAGGTGTTGACAATGTTCCATAGGGCATTGATGGCATTCAGTGGAGTAGAATACCTATGAAGGTTGCGATTAATCTTGTAAAACCTTTTGAGGAAGAAGAAATACATAGTACAATCTTTTCTTGTGATAGCTCAAAAGTTTTGGGACCATGTGGTCTCTCCCTACTTTTCTTTTACAAATATTGGAATGTAATAAAATAAAAACATTATCAAAGTCTTCAATGAGTTTCACTCTGATGGTATTATCAACGACTGTAGAAACAAGATCTATGTTGTCTTAATTTAGAACAAATGTTGCAATAAAAAGTTGATTAATTAAATCAATTAGCCTTGTGACATGTTTGTACAAAATCGTCTTAAAAGTTCTTGGCAATAAACTTAGAGATCATATATTATATAAGTGCAAAAGACGAGATGGCCTTCTAGGGGCATCAAGTCTTGGATGTGGTGCTTATTGCCAACAAGATGGTAAAAGAATATAAATCAAAGAAGAAAGAGGGCATTATGTTCAAAATCAACTTCACCAAAGACAATGTTAGGAGAATTAGATGCAAGGTCACCTACATTAATTCATACACTTTCACCTTCCTTATCAATCGCAAACCCTATGCTAGAATAAAAAGTGAAGAAATCTTGGGCAATGAAATCTCATTCCCTTTTTGATTGTTATTATTGCTATGGATGTGCTAACTAGAATAATAATGAAGGCCATTGTTATAGATGTCATTAGAGAATTCAAAGCGAGAAGAATTAATTCCTCAGCATATGCTCCAACATTGCGGTGATCAACTACTTAGCCAAAGCTTGTTCTTCCTCCAATTTTAGAGATTGTCATTTTCCTTCAACTGATCTATCTCTCAACAAGTGAAGATGAGGACCTGACAACCCTAAAGAATACTACCATGGAGACTAATCTCTTTGTGGACATGGAAAGAAGAATGTGGATCCTTGACCTAATTGTATCTTTCTCATCTCCATCATTCTTTGCTCATCTTATAGATGTAATCACCTTTTCCTACTATCACAATGTCTAGAAATCTCTAGTCTCTAATCAAAAACCTTTGATCAATTAAAATGTTTGTTACTTTGCTGACTATTCCAACCACAGCTACAATTTGTGAATCTAAAGCTAATTTGGCACAGACCATGGGACCAACTTGTCCAACATAGAAACCTAGTATTTTTTGGATGTTAATGCCTCCACAAATATCCAATCATTGAGTAATAATCAGCTTATTAGTGTTCTGCTTAGTTTTCTTTTGCTTCTTACCTTCCATCGCATTCCTTTGGATGTAGGAGATGATGTTTAATTTGTTGGATGTTATATTTACTATAAACCATTTCATCCTTATGATATTGTTTCATTTGCACAAACTGGAAAAGTGGGAAACTTCAATTATAGAGAAATAAAGACATTATATAATTATTTGAGTGGGATTTATTATTAATGTTCCATGTTAATTTGGTAATGAAGAGTTTTTCTTCCTCTTAATATTCACTCTTAAAGGAATCATTTTATTATTTGGTATTATCTAAATGATTTTAACAGAAAACGATGAACGATGCCTTCAGAGATCAACTCCTTCCTATTTCAGTTTTAAAGTGAGAAAAACATATGAAATTGATTTCATGATACTATCATCTTTAAAAGGCAGTCTCGTCTCCTACTATTATTTATGTTCAAACTAGTCGGATAATTGATCATTTTCTTCCCTTATTATATCTTTTTTGAGGTGATTCCCTTTTAGTATACCAAAGTGATTCTTGTATTAGAGTGATCAGTTTAGTACCAAAAATATAACAATGTGTAGTGTTCATATATATGTAGGTAATGTACATAAGAAAACAGGTTTAAGTATGTAGTTATAGCTATGTGAAATTCTAATTACAAAGGGTTTGATGATATTTTCTCTATTTATGAGTTCAATTTGTATTATATATATTAGAGTAGATGAAAATTGCTATTTATTCATTGTTTGATGAATTGCTATTTATTCATTGTTTGATGATATTTTCTACATCTTTTGAGTTCAACTTGTATCATTTAAATTAGAGTGGATGAAAACTGCTCTTTTTTCATTTGATGATAATTTTCTCTATTTAATGAGTTAAATTTGTATTACATATTAGAGTGGATGAAAATTGCTTTTATTTGTTATATTTTTCATTTTAATCAAGATTTCTCACTAAGAACACTAATAGCTTTTTTTTTTTTTTAATTATTGAAGTCGATAAAATCTATCCAAAATTTATCTTTTCAGATACGAAATAAAATTATGAGCCACATAATGGCTAAAAAATTATTTTTAAAGCTAAATATAAACTATGGCTATAAATATGTATATGTAGCTCAATATATCTTTTAGATATGAAACTATTTTTGAAAAAAAATGCATTTATTAGCTATGAATTTCCATGTGTGGCTAAATGTATAAATTTAGCCACAAAATTTTTTTGAACCTGAATACACATTTGAGCAGGAATATTGAAGCTAAATAGAATTTGTGGCTACAAAAATTTATTTGCAACTAAAAATATCCTTTTGCTATAAAAATATTTTTAAAGTCAAATGTTATTTCTAGCCATGAATTTTTATTTGTCACAAAATATATATATATATTTAGCAACAAAAGTAATTATGAAGTAAAAGTAAACTTCAACTATATTTTTTTAAAAAGCTAAATAATTGTTTGCTATTTTGGTTTCAAAATATTTTTATAACTAAAATGATTTGGTCATTAAAAATATAATTTTTAGCCACAAATTTAATTTTTTTACTTTATTTTAATTTTTTTAAAGAAAAATCTCGTGTAACATGCACGGGCATGCAAAAATTATGTGTGTATATATTTATACATGATTAAGCTTAAAAGAGAAGGTGTGAAGTAAAAACCAAAAATTAGTTAATTATTAAATTATTTATTTTATCACACTAATAACAAGATTACTATTTAAAAATTAAAAATAAAATAAGGTTTTACTGGTACTATAAATAGAAAAAGGGATTTACCAATAAAAATATTCTAGTGCGATGCAAGATTTCAATTCGACTCTCGGATTCATCAAATTCTCTCTCTTCCACTTGCTTCTGGAAGACTTTCTTTTGACGTACACATGACGTATCTATGACGTATGTCCTCGTCGCTAGTAGATAATTACTCTTAAGGACAACCAAACCTGAAAATCACTGCTAATCGCCGATTAGTATTTTGCCTCGGCGATCGTTGACTTCTTCAAATGTTATTGTCCGCTGTCGATTGGTGATACTGCGGAGTGCAGAGTAGAGTGGGCGTTTGGCTACAAGGCTCACGGGACCCCGCTTGAAGGTCTGATTAGTTCCAGTGCTTTGCTGCTCTTCTTTTCTCTTATTTTCTTATTTTCTTTTCTCACCTATTTTAATTAGTGCTGCTGTTCTTCTGTCCATGCTACGTGGACGTGAGCTTGGCCCGAAGAATACACTCTTTTTTTTTTTTTTTTTTTTTTTTGGGGTTGACCACACCCTGAACAGAATCTGAGACACTGTAGAACCTTTTGAAGCAATCATTCCTTAGTCGTAATTGAGTATAAATACAACAAAATATTGAAAATTGACTGTAAATTTTTTAATAAAGTAAAAAATAATTATTACTGAGATGTAATTGAGAATAAGAAGGGCTTGGCTTTTTTATTTTATTTTTTATTTTCCAACCCTCTAATTCACTTTTGGGCAACTTTTTTTTTTTTAATATTTTTGTAATTGCTAAAGTTAACCTAATACTTTCTTTTTTATGTGCATGTAATTGACAAAAATATTAAATTAAAAAATAATAATAACAATAGTAAGGATTTAGGCTTTTTCAATTTTGAAAATATTTTTTCAAATTTTTTTATTTTTTAAAAAATATATTATATTGAAATTTATAATATTTGACATTTTACATTTAAGTATTCATCCTATGTTTAAATGAGAATTCTTCCTTTAGATAATCTTTAAAAATATATGTTTTTTCTAATGTTAGAATTAGGGAAATTAGGTTTGGAACTATGGCATTTTTTTTTCATGAGTAAATTATGCTGTCATAGGTAAATTTATTTATTATATGAGACGTAATTTATTAGATGATGGTCTCAGCTGCCTAACTTTTTAAGAACTTTGACACAAATTAAGGTACTATACATTTGAATGGTCAATTCTCCTATCATACTCCCTTTATATGTTATATCAAACTGGAATGTATTGTAACTATGATTGGCACATTGTCATTGATGAGACATCTCCATCTGACCTTTATAGGTGCACTCCATCAATGATTGATCACAAGCATCTGATGAAACTTTGATCAATTTAAAATGTACAAAGATTAGTACATATATGTATGTACATATCTATAATTAAATTTGTTTTTACTCTAAAACCAATTAGTATTGAGTCTATTTTACACTGCTCTAGAAAAAGGCAAGCACATGGTTAATGAGGGCAAGATCAATTTTAATTTATCTATGACTTTATTTCATTTAAATTTGTTGATGCAAGATTTAACCTATAACAAATACAATAAAGAAAGTAAATCAAGTAGAGACATTGATATATAACACCAAATTGATGAGAAAAAAAATAAAGAAAAAACCTTCTTTATTACTAAAAAAATTTTTCTGTAAAAAATAATGGAGATTGAAGAAAATCAGATGTTTTGATTCACAATGATAAAGGTATTTGTAAGAGTTAGAGTGAACGGTTTTTAATATAATTGGTATACTAGTCATAAATCTTCAATTTATTCCTTTCCTGTATATGCAATATTTGAGTTTGTAGGTTACAATTGTATAGAAAATGAAGCATTGTTTGTCTTCCTTTGTTAGGTTGGATTCGTTGTTCCTTTAAGTTGAATTTAGGGTATATATATATTTTTGAATTCGCGATTTATTGCTTCATAAGCTCAGCTTGAGCTCTTCTCGCCATTGTCAAGGAGCTTGGCCTTAACAGCTCAACCATCATCTCAAAATTGTAACTTCTCAACGTAGTCTCCTTTGGTTGAGCAGATGATCCAACATCTATCCCTAAGTCTATGGCTTTTGATATATCAAGGACAAAGACTTTACTTCTTTCGTTGATGTATCTCAAAATTAATGTTTAAGATCCCTTATCAGGCTTTGATTGTTCTTGAGATTTGAGTTAACCTCAGATTGTACGATGGGTAACTCTTATCTATTTATATACTTTCATATGCTCTGTCAAACATTCCTTAGGACTCAAGCTCAAAAATTAAATAGTCCATATGTGGGAGGTTTTGTTTATTTCAAAAATTAGATAGTTCATATGTGGGAGGCTTTGTTTATTTCAAATCATTTTAACTTAAGTTCCTGCAAGAGTAGGCATTTGACCATCTGCATAACCAACTTCTCTATGTTATTTACTTTATGCATTACTTGTTTACTTACTGTTGTACAGAGATATATAGCTATTTACTAGTTGGTTAATGTGACTCTAGTAATTTCAATGCTTGCTCTTCAATTATTTTTGTCGCTCATTTTCTCATTTGACTCTTTTTCTAACTCAACCTCTATTTTTTTACTCGATAATTTCTTTTCCTTTATCTTTTTTTCATGGATTCCCTTCAATAATTCATTGATGTAGTCCTACCTCTCTCATTTGGGAGCAAATATGACTTCAACTAGGCTCCCCATTATGAAGTGGACGTTGTTGAGTCTAATTGCACTACTCCTAAGGCAAAGAGTGATAGCTCTAGGGTGTTGGAGAAATCCCCGACATCCCAATTTCCTTGGTCAAGTGGTCTAACCGGGGTTACAAAGTGGAACATCCTTCTTTTACTAACCCGCCTACACTCTCAGGCACCGTTTGCCAGGTCATGAGCTTGACTTGGGGGAGCTTCCTAGTCCTTTTTTGATTTGGGTTGAGCACATACCCTCCCATAGCTCCTCTATTAGGCCTTCAGCTACTCAATATGCCAAGGTTGTAGAGAGTATGAGAATGAAGAATTTTTTTACTAATTGTTCCCTTCCACCGTAACCAAAGATAACTTCCATTGTATTAGGGATTTGCTAAGCATTCTCGAGTTAGTCAAGATAAGGGCACCTTGAGAAGGAGACAAGCCAAACCAATCTAAGCGAAGGGGAGGGGGCCTTTTACATTCGTTTGTTTGGGTACAAATTTAGAGCAAAGTTGGCCAGAGTTCTCCTTTGAGGATTTTCACTCAAGCTATGTAATACCCTAAAAGTCAATGAATGAATTACAGAATTTTGAGAGTTTTAAGTGTCTGAAATTTAAAAGTAAAATTAAATAAAAATAATTTAAGCATAACAGACCTTAGAAAACTCATGAAAACATGGTTTAAGAGATGTTTAATCAATTTACAAAAGAATCGAAAATCGGAGTGAAGCACGAAAGTCTGCATAGTAACCATCCACTGTCGTAATAATTTGACTGAAGCCCAGAAAATCACAACGTTATGGTTACCGCAGCCATTCTTGTTATTACTGCAGTAATTCGACTAAAACGTAAGAAAATAGGATTTTGGTTACCGCGGTAATCTTTCGAGTTACTGCGATAATACGTGAATTATATATGTATGAACAATGCATCGAAAAACCCTAATCGTCATTGTAACACTACAGTTGCACACCAACTCCTAAGAACTGAAACTAGCCGTCAATAATTAAATTTTTTTCATTTTTTTACCATTCTAAATTGGTTTCTATTCATTCAAACCCCTATCTACTGGTTTGTGAGCGTAGATCAATGAAGAACAAGCTCCATCGAGAAAAAAGATCTGTGGAGGTGTTGCTCCAAAACGTTTGTGAGCATAGATCAATGAAACACAGTTGAAATCTAGATATTTTTTTTTTTTGCATTGTAAATCATTTTCCTAAGTGTAAACACATTTTTCTTTGAAGCCTAAGTGATTTGAGGATTGCAAAACCTTGTTTTGTTGAGAAACGAAGAGGAAACGTGAATAGCCCTAAGGTATAAAGACTTCTTTAGTTTGATATATGTTTTAAGCTTAATGTGCATGTATTTGAATATTAAACACATGGAAAAAAATGAGCAAGACAATGCACACGAAAGCATTGCACGCACAAACCCCTCTGGTTATCGTAGTAACTGACCGCAATAACACATGTCGGCATTTCTAGCAATCGCAGTAATGCTTCACATTACTGTGGTAACTCGACGTGCACTTCATTTTCTTTTCATTTTTTGTTCCAAGTTTGTGTGCACCGTGAAATACCTAGGTAGAAGACATGAATCCATGATTTTGAACATGTTATGAATGTTTTAGACTCACATTATCAAAGTGTTTAAAATCTTATAGATTAAAGATCTAAAACACGTGTGGCAAGGAGCAAAGGCACAAAGGAAGGAAATAACAAGGTGGAAGTGATTACCTTACTCCTTATGATTATTTGAATTTTAATACTAAGCATGTAGTATGTTTACATTTCTTGAATGTCTGGAAGTATGCTAGGATGTGTTTATATGATTTATGAATGGCACGAATGCATAAATGCTCGAATAACATAAGTTATATGTCCATGTTCGGTGTTTACAATGCTTTATCACATGAGATGATTATTGCATTATTCATGATTCAATGAGATGATCAAAATGATTACATTATTAGATAATGATGTGTTGTAGATGATGAATTGATAATCATCCTTGTAATGAAATGTTTATTGATACACAAGTAAAGATAAATTAAGACTTAAATCACGTATCGTCGCAATGGTCCATGGGGGATCACTGTGGGTGTTCCCGTGATAAGGAACGATGGATTTGCCCCTAGTTCCCAATGATAGAACTATGGGTGTGACCCTAGTACTTTGGTGATGGAGCGATAGATGTGACCCTAGCTCTTGGGTTAAGTGATGGGTGCAACCCTAGTTCTTTGGTGATGGAGCGATGGATAGTGCATTTTTCTTGTCTCTTTCGATATGATGATAATGAGAGAACACCAGGTTAAACCCTTTGGTCTAATTAATAACTGTTGATAACTAAATGTTTGAAACGCCTAATGAATAATAAATGTTTGTGTGTTCAATGATTGATTTAAATAATATTATTGATGTACTGTGTATGATCAATTAAGCTTTTGAGCTCACTCCACATCTTCATTTCAGGTGACCCTTGAGGTGGTTCGTGTTGATAGTACAACAGAGTGCTATATGAGTTGCCAACCTCGTTGTTGAGGTTGTTATCAAAATTCTTTTGTTGGTTAGTTAGTTTAAATTGGGTGTATGGCCCTGCAGACTAGTTTTAAATTATTAATTTATCTTCATAGTTTAGACTTTTGCCACATAAGTCATCTTCAAATATTACAGTTAGAAACTTGTTCTACGTTTATTTAAATTCGAATGTAGAAGTTAATGATTTAACTATTGATGATTTTTGCATACTTTTCATGTGTTACTTCTTAGTAAGTCTAAGAGTTTGATCATTTATGCATATGAGTCTTGGTATGTCTAGTTGTCATTTAATGATACTTGAATGTGAGAAAAATAATATCTCGATTCTCAATAGATGATATATGTGCTAACATTTAATGACGCGTCTCTCATACATAACAGACGTGACAGAAACTAAGGATCGAAAACTAAGTTGTTACAAGCTCCACCTTGAAACTCCATCCTAGCTCAAATGAGTGATATTATGTAAGTAATTGGAGATATCTAAACAAACGAGCCCCTCTCCATATTGACAACCATTTCTGTCAACGTAAGATGAAAAAACAGTTGGTTCTTCATGTCTAGAGGCCGAGATGGCTAGGGTTCTATCCTGATATAAATGTATATGTATCGAGCTAATTCGAATAGCTTTTGGATCATTTTCTTCCTCGCATTTAACTTTATTTTTGTCCTTTTTTATTTGTAATTTACAAGAGTTGTCCCCATAAACAGGAAATAGAGAAAAAAGGTCGACCTTTCCCAGATCCTCATAGTTTTTAACACGAGAAAGGGAGAGAAGCTATAATTAGAGGCTCTTACTTACACCTCATACAAATAAATATTAATAAGAACTTTTCCTCCACAGTTCGTATAATCTCATTTAGGCCGTTACGTCCCTTCTCTCACAATTATATCGTATTCTTCATCCTTTGAAGTGTTGCGATTTTATTCTGTTTTTTGCCTCACCGTCCTCTAATCAAAATCTCTTGCTGTAACAATCGTTGTAGGCTGAGAGAAAGTGAAATAATCGGCGAGTAGTGGCCGGCTTATAATTAGGAAAGGACACGTGTACTTGGAAGCCTACCTGTCGTGGCGTCTGGCACTGGATAAGGCGCGGAACGTCTGACCTAGTCGGGAAGGTTAGGCAATAAATGATGTATCAGAGTCCGCGAGTAATGTATGGTGGGCGAAGATGATGCATCGTCAGTCACCATGTCATGTAATGTTATGCATGTATGCATGGATGCATAAAAAAGAGGTTGAAGCATTAAATGGCGGATAAAGAGACAAAACACCACAAGATCCACGCCGCGTAATTCAATAAAGCAAAAATAAGCTTTCTTTTCTATACTAACGCTGTACGTGTAACAACTCATTAGGCGACGCGTATCTTTCTAGTCAAACCTTTGACTGCTACAACATTTCATTATTACCACGTGATTCGCCACGTGCCCTCCTCCTGATGCTCTCTACCTTTACTTCCTCCCCCAAAATAATTGGCCCGCCCACTAAGCAAGCAAATTTTGTTGAAAATTTATTTATCAAAGTAAAAAAAAAAGAAAAATATGTTATAAAAAACTATCAAAATCAATTAGTAACGTTAAATTTTGTCTAACATTTTCTAATAATTTAAGAATGCCTGTATGTTACATAATATTTCAATATTTTAAAAAATCTAAATATGAATTAAAATAGGTTTAATAATTATATATATATATATAATTTTTGTAAATTTAAAATAAATAATATTAATATTATATATAATAAATAAGTATTATATCAACAATTACTTAGTTGATTGTTTGCCCATCATCCCGTTTAGATGAAATTTAAAGTATAATAATAATTGTTAGGAGACTCAAATCTCAAATCAAAACTCTCAACTGCTTAGAACAGCTGGTGATGGTATCTTCCAGCCCCACAAGAGGGTAGGGATCGAACCCACTCCCCCTCCCACTCCCAAATATTGTAAAATGTAGTTGACAAAAAAAAAATCTCAAATCAAAAATAAATTAATAGTCAATAAATAATTTAATTTTGAAGATGCAAATACATGATGATAAATAAAAAATAAATAAATAAATAAGCAGTCCGTACAATTGCTCAAAATAATAATAAATTTATGAATATTGAAAAATTGACAACAGTAATTAAGAATTTTAAAATTGCTGCTCAGATGACATTAAGAGGGTCAATCAAATAATATCAACGAATGAGCAAAAAAGTCAAGTAATCACCCCATCGTTTTGCACCATCTCAACAGCAGTTTTAATTGCTCCAGATAAAGCAATTTTTCCTTTTTTTTTTTCTTTAAGATTTGCAACAGGTGGTATGTGATGATTGGTATATGTATATATGGTAATCTTATCCGAACTCCAAGGCCACATATTATATATTTGATTTTGTACCTGCAGTATACAGCTACGTCGTTCTTATAAAACTCAAGAAATTGCAAAGAAAACTTGCTATTGAGGGATTATTTCAGTGATCTTTTGTCTTCTCATAAAGTGCAAACTTTTCCTGATATTTTATTAGATCGTAGCTGAAGGAAATTGCTTTACGATTCGTACAATGATTTTGGAATGTGTGTATATAAATATATATATATATATATATATATTTCTTATTATATATACAAATTTTGAAAAGTTTAAGTTATTATTAAATTCAAAACTGGGATGAAGGGTGCAAGTAAGTGATAGGGCTTTTTTTTTTAATTTATTACACTAAAATAGCATAATTTTTACACAAATTTGATATCAAGTTGACAAAAAAAAGTAAATTTCTCTAATTATAACATTATTTTTATTTTTATATTTATATATCATTTTAGTATTTTCACCAAACCAAAATGAAATAAACAGAAGATGCTAGGTTAAAAAAAAAAAAGAAAGAAAGAAAGAAAGAAATTGAAGAAATGAACAAAAAAAAAGCTAATTTATTTTCAATATTATCAGAGCTAGCACTGTGTGAAAACATAAAACCAGAATGTTCTTTTTATTTTAATTTAATTAGTTTATTTATTGAATACAAATGTCCAGGCTCAATTTGACTAGAATGAATATTATATAGACTAAGATACCAATAATAGAAAGCAAATGATTCAATAAATAAAATGAAGATCAATAATGGAATCAAACTTCCCTTAAAAAAAATAATAACAATAATAAAAATTAGAAAACGCAAGGTTGGACAGAGAATCTTGTTGCTTGATACAGTTAACTTTCAGGAAAGAAATTGCAATAAAAAACAAACTTTTTGTGGGATTTTACAGTATCAACGTCAATGACAAATGCCCAGAAAGATCTAGAACTCAGAAAACAGTCGTCTCCGAACATGACTCTTTGTTTAATTTTTTTTTTTTTTTATTCTTCTTCTGCAACACCCAGATCATATATGTATGACTCAATTCGTCTAGATCAATCTGAATTACAAGTAGTCGTTGACGTCCAACATGGTAGCGGGAATTTCAAATTTCAGCAAGTCACTGCAATAGCTATCCCTTTCATCTTCAGTGCTGCAAGAAGCAGTTAGCTGAGTTGGGCTTGAAGAAGGTGTAGATAAAACCGATGTGAAACCAAAGTTGGCATTGTTGTTCGATGGGAAACTCGAGTTTTCGGATAACGGATCAACGATGGAGGACTGATCAGAGCCGTAGAATAATCCCAAATTAGAAATTGCCGCTGCAGCAAAGTTATCTGCGCTGACGAGATCAGTACTTTGATTCATTACATTGTCTTGCCATAAACTGGGTTGGCAGTTTTGGTATGAGAGATTTGATTGAAATTGCTCCACATTGGGTTGCATGAGATGATGATGAGGAACTTGATTGTGATCAGGTTCATTTAAAAACGTAGCTGATGATGAACAAGGAAGCGTTGAAGTGGTAGTCGGAGTAGCAGTAGCAGTAGTAGCGCTTGAAGCTTGGATTTGATCTTGATGGATTAATGAATGTTCAATTAATGGTGGGATCAACTGGGTCTGCTGCATTTGGGGATTAATGCATAGCTGAGTTTCTTGAAGATTTTGTAGATATTGTAAGTCAGGATTTTCAGCGTTGTGCAGAGATGCTGATGAAGATGATGATGACAAGAGAGTTGTAGCAAGTCTTAGGAGTTCTGGATTAACTAGAGGTTGGAGGGCAAGCAATCTTGATAGCTGATGATGATGAGATGGATTGTATAAAGGAGAGTTGAAAATAGAAGAGAGGTCTAGAAGATCAAGACGAGGGCTATGAGTTACAGGATCAATTCCCATTCTGAGCAGTCTCTTCCTGATATGTGTGTTCCAGTAGTTCTTTATCTCGTTATCTGTTCTTCCGGGCAAGCGAGCAGCAATGGCAGACCACCTAACATAACAAAGTAAGAAAACATTAATTAATTAACTCAAATTAAGCAAATTCAAACAAAGCATACCCAATTCTCATAACTATAATTAGGATAAGAGTAGTATTCTTATAAATTACTTACTTGTTGCCTAAAACACTGTGTAGTTGAATGATAGTTTCTTCTTCTTCAAAAGAGAACCTGCCTCTCTTGATATCAGGTCTAAGATAATTAGTCCATCTAAGACGACAACTCTTCCCGCACCTTTGCAGCCCTGTCATAATTACCCAAACCCATCATTAAGTTATCATTCAAAGAATCATTAATAGACTTAAAAGGCATATGCTATACACACACACATATATATATAAATAGAACAACTTACCAGCGTTCTTGGGGAGTGTTCTCCAGCTTCCATGCCCGTGTTTTTGAATGTAATCAATGAGCTTCTGATCTTCCTCAGGCGTCCATGGCCCTTTCTTGAGTCCATTTTTGTCACAACAAGGTGATCTTCCCATGTTTCTCTATATATCTCTGCAAAAACTACTAACAATGCTTCTTCTTCTTCTTCTTGTTCCTTCTTCTTCTTCTTCTTCTACCTCTTTAACTTCTTGAAACTCGTTACACTGTGTAGATGATCGTGAAAAGTACTTGATGAAATATTGTTATCAAGAGATGGGTACTTGGTATTGTTGCAATAAAAGTGCAAGGAGAAGGTGGTATGGTAGAACGGTATATATATATGTATACAAATGGTGTGTAAGAAGGGAGAAAGGATTAAGTCAAAGGTATTCGGTGCCGGCCTTTGTATATCAAAGGTGCAACGTGGCCTATAATCAGAGGGATCAATCTCTCTACATCCGGGCTTTGCCTTTGTTTTCAACAATTTTAACAGTAATTAGCATCTTTTTTCCCTTTTTTTTTCAATTGATCTCATACACTAGTTTTTACACATTTAAAAATAAAAATAATAAGAAGAATATGGGATTCACATTTAGCTAGCTGTCTTCAACAGCGCTGTGGCCACGTAACCCCCCTTTGTGTGACGCTTTCGACGACCACAGTATAGTGGATGACTTCACGGCGCGTTTTGACCCTTTTCATGGCTTCAACCCTTCAAACTTCGGCTAGCTTCAGCTTTAAGCCAAGTCATATTCTTTTAATTCCTAAAAATTTACTTTTGTAATATCCTTCCACTCCAAATTAATCTCACAAAAAACCAAAAAATTAAAAAATTAAAAAAAAAAAGAAAGAAAGAAAGAAAATGACTTAAGTGCCAAAAGAATCAATAATCTAACCAAAAGGACAATATTACAAGACATGGCAACATGTAAAGTAAGCTAAAATAAATTTCAAGAATTACTATGAAGTGCTAAATTTTTTTTTCTAAGATTTTTATGCAATTATGATATTTAAAATTACTAAATAAATAGACTTTATAACTTAAGATATGTAATATTTATTTAATTAATATTTCTGAGTACTATATATATATATATATTACCTTTAGCATTGGAAAATAATTTTTGGTCTCTAAGATTCAAGCGTTGGCGCAAAAAGTCGTTAATACAGCAATTTCGTGTTGATTCGGCTTTTTTGCTATGTCGGAGGTGACGCTTTTTTTTTTTTTTTTTTTTGTCCTTGGAACGCGGAAAAAATGGTCATAGGACTTGGAATTATACATACGTACACGAAGTGAATACGTACATGTGCAGCAGATTTATTCCAAGGAAAACTCGCCGACGCACGCGCGATAGCTTTCCACTTCCCACCGCACGTGAAATTAACGTTTTTACTCGTAAAAGTCTTTATTTGTAATTTCCTTTTCAGCTGGGATGTTAGACTCACGCATAAAGGCATAAAGGTTGTTTTGTTACCAAGAGCATTTACATTGAGAAATTACTGAAGGGTAATTCTAAGGTTTTTTTTTTTTTTTTCTCACTTGTTTATACAATATTAAAATAATATTTTACTCTAGCCTTTAAATATAATTGAG
The DNA here is from genome assembly GCA_030144865.1 of Tinospora cordifolia. Taxonomy (NCBI): domain Eukaryota; kingdom Viridiplantae; phylum Streptophyta; class Magnoliopsida; order Ranunculales; family Menispermaceae; genus Tinospora; species Tinospora cordifolia. The sequence goes on along the minus strand of JAJIYU010007886.1, from coordinate 1,483 downwards.
ATTCAAGCTTTATTTTAAGTAAGCGAAAGTTTTTAACTTTTTCTTATGGTTTGAGGTTAAAAATCTTAAAGTAAATATCTTGAAAATAATTTTTTTTATTATTATCTTGTAATTTTTATAAAGTTTATAGGTAGAGTTACTAAATACTATCTAAATAATACTCCTCAAAAAAACTCAAAGAGCTTAAATAAAGAATTATACATACCAATTATTATCATAGTTTTTCTTTCACTTTTTATTAATAAAAAGAAAATTTTCAATTTTATTACAACAAATTAAAAAAAAAAAAAAAAAAAGATCTAACTTTCAACTTTAAATGAGAATACATGCCGCTAAAACCATCTAAGGTGTGTAGAAGACACTGAATTACCATTCACCATGTTAATAAAGTTTGATCGTTTAGAATTTTGTGTAGGTGGACATGGTTAAAATATTTTAAATAATTAATAAATTATGAATTTTAGGGTTCTTTTGTTTTTCTCCCTAATTGTGTCCAGAGAGAGACTATCAAGTATTTTTAAACATTGGTCAATGAAACTGAGACAGGTGTCATGATGGTTTCTTTCACACTTTTTCATTGGTTTCATATGAAAGTTAAATGTCACATTGGTTTCACAATCAATTTTCAATAATGAAATAGAGCTTTTTACGTAATGATATATATCTCACCCTTAAGGTTAAACAAAAAGACAATTTAAAAGAATTAAAAAATTACTATAAAATAGTCGGTGTACATACATATATGACATTATTTTATAAATTTTTTGTTCTAAATTATAGATTAAACTACATTAATTACTAAATTATTATGAACAAATTAATTCATGACTTTAACATTTTAGATTCTTCTTCTGCAAACAAAGGCAAAAAGGTGTCGTTACAGCCAGACGGATCTTTCTTTCGGTTTTTTTTTTTTTTTTTTTTTCAGAGCTTGGGTTGGGTATTTTTAGAAAAAAGAAATTTTGTAATAGGCAAGAATAGCAGACGTAAATAGCCTTCTAATGGGTTCGTATAAGAAAGGAGAAAATCAGAGGAATTATGATCTAGGTGGTTTGTTTATTTTTCAAAATCTTGTTTTCAACTTAAACCACAGAAGAAGGCATCTTATCGAATTTGATTGTAAAGGTAGTACGGATGATCTTCTTTTCTAAGGCACTTTTCCAAATTAAACACATGTTCTACACGAGTACAGGGTACAGGTAATTAAGATGCGGAAGTCAAAGAACGCATCATGAGCATTCATATTATCGACTTTCATATATATATTTTCATGAATATATGTAAAATAATGATTTGAGACATTTTTCATGAGCACTTTGAATTCTACAAATAAAATTTGATAACCCAAGAGAGCTAAAAATACATAATTTAGATTTAGAATATTATCAGTTTATGCTAATCAACATTACCGCCTAAATTATCAGTTGATAATTTAATCACTTAATGTTAATTTAGAAAATTATCAGTTTATGTTAATCAGTTC
>JAJIYU010007885.1:0-18612 GCA_030144865.1 Tinospora cordifolia | reverse complement strand
GGCTTTTTCAGTCCTTTTCCCTAGCTTGTATAGGCAATCATGGGGGTAGAATTGTGTTATCTCCTATTTTATTGATCAGGTGGCAGGCTTGGTGCCCATCAAGTGGGATTTCCATCTGAGAGCAGTAGGTGGCTCGAGGTGTGAAGAGGAAGAGACCGCTCTTTGAGCATTGATAGGGGATTGTGTGTTGCAAGATAGACATGATTGTATTGTGTGGTTCAAACAGAATGATGGGGTGTTCTCCACAAAATCCTTTTTCTCTCATATCATTGAAGGTCCAATGGTACAATGCTCTTCATTATTGAAGGAGATGTGGAAGGCTCCAATTCCATCTAAAGTGGAGTTCTTCACGTGGTTGGTGCTTAAAGGGAAGGTTAGCAAGGGGGAAATCATTCAAAAAGGGTTCCCGCATCACTATCTTTCTCCATCATGTAATTATGTTGTCATTTGTGCAAACAAAGCAGTGACTCAGTGGATCACTTGTTTTCATCATGTCCCTTCTCAAGTAAAGTTTGAGCAAAATGGAGGAGACATTTTTCTATATTTTCAGAGATGGACATATTTCTCAGTTTAGTGTATGCCCTTTATTGGGATGAGATCAACGTGAAGTGGAGGGCTCATTAGCTGTTGGCAAGTTTGGTGGTGGTTTGGTGCTTATGGAAGGCAAGAAATGCCAAGATTTTTGAAGACAAATTCCTTCTTCCAAGTGCAATATGGGAAGAATCTCAATCTCTAGCGTCTTTTTGGATTGGTAAGTGGTCGTTATCGTTGGGGTACCTGTTATCGGAATGGTTAAGAGCATGGGGAAATGTATTTTAGGACCCGTTGGGCTAGGTGGCAAGGGGCGAATATTGTTATTATCTTTTCTATATATTTGTTGTGAGGGGAGGTATTCCCAAGGTTGTTATAATTAACCATATATCAATGAATGATACCGTATCTTTTTTAAAAAAATATATGATGGGTGTTGAAACTAACAAAAATAAATTGAATTCTTTTCAAAAATAATTGTTGCAAATAACAATGAGTAGGGTCAAATTCACAAAGATTGGTGAAGCTGTCTATGAAAATATAATTTTAAAGAAACCTATGTCAAAAAATATGTAGCCCAAGGTATAATCTTAGTGTTGATTCTTCAAATTGATCATTGATGTAACGATGACTTATTCATTTTTTAATAAATTGGTTGTGGTCATTAACTTGCTCTAGCGACCTAATCTTTCTTTCTGAGTTAAGCAAAATGAGCTTTTTGATTAACCCTAATCAACAAATAAATCTTAACAAGCTCTTAGAATTTAATTTATTGATTGCATTAAATGTTGTAGAGATCATCAATTCTAGCCAACAAACGTGCTACCTCGGTCTATTTAGACTAGATCATGCATCTACATAACATGAATCGAATTCCGTGAATTGAACTTTGTTATTGTATTACTAATTATTGAAACAACTAAGCAATTATGGATCTAATGCGTCAATTGGCTATATATTATTTTACTGAGCGAACAATGGGCCCTATTGCATCAATCATACAAAATAATATTGTTAATATTCACAAAGGATGCACAAATACTAAAGAAGAAGAAAGAAGAAAATAGCAATTAGATTTTACAATTCATGACGAATCAAACCTTGATTAACCTTTTGCTAAATAGAAGAAGTTTAGTTGCACATAGTATGAAAGTATCCTAGAAAAATAATGAGAACAACTCTCCAAAATTTTCAGCAAGAAGGAGAAAAAAACAGAACAGAGGATGCCTTTAGAAGGATCTCCCTTTCTCTTTTTAAACTAAATGCTTTCTTTCTCGTTTTCCTAAAAACTTTAAAGGAAAGTTTTACACAGGAAAAGACAATGAATACTTAGAAAGAATTTATGGGAAATTGACCCAATGAATATTTTCTTAGAAAGATATTGTTTCCTAACTAAAACTTAAAAAAAAAAGGCAACACGTTGTAGTAGAATTATGACTAGTGATGCAATGATTCGTCCCTCATAGAAATAAATTTTGGGTCATGTAGATTGATTAAGGTATGATCACGTCTTATGCGAAGATCTCTTTTAGTTTTTTTGCACACAGTTCAGCTTCAGGTGTTTATTCTGGGCGTGATCACATCTTATTCTAGGACCTCTTTTGGCTGTCTCATCTCTTTATTATGTATATTTGAAACAATTTTCCATTTTGAACCTACACAATATGACAATACAAAACATGCCATTATGACTATAAAACTCAAATATTTACTCACAAAAATAGGAGAAATTAAAATAAAATATATGTTATTCATGCTCTTTATCAATATAGTAAAAACAAAAGTCGAAAACATATTTGGTGGAGCATTTTTTTGAAAAGTGTTTTTTCCAAATCTTTCCTCAGAAAATACGTGAAAACATTCTTGAAAAAAAAAAAAACCTGTTTTGGAATTCCCAACCAATCACAACTTTATCCCTTATGGATGATGTCATATTCTACCTTCCTTCACATACATTTTCTTTGAAATCTACTTCTTTGTTTATCTTATTTGCTGTTTTAATTGAATTGCTTTCATGTCTTATCGGTCTATGGCAATGGATGTCTTTGGCAGTGTGATTTTCTTTTTCTCATTTTCTTTTCAAGTTTTTGTTTGAAAGTGTATAAAGAATTCTACTAAGTAGTAAATATCAAATTTTAGAAATTTAATTAGTGTTTAAAAGAAAATGAAATCATGGTATAAAAAAAAGAGAAGATAAAGAAAAAGATTTTAGAAAATATTTCTTGGAAGAGATAATATTATTGATGAAATTCTTTCCTTATTGTTTATGACTTTGTGATGTATTTTTGGGTTGCCGCAAAAAAATTAATTTTGACAAATTATACAATTTAGTAAAAAGTAGTTTTGCAGTTCAAATTTTTGATGTTTTGTTTTTGGATAATATTGTTTAGTTTGTTTTTTATCTGATAGTTTGTTATATTTTCCTTATTGTTTCAATCAGTTCTGGTATCATCTAATACCAATACAATTTTAAATCTTAATTTAGAATTGGTTCCAAGACTAGGAATGGTGATTTATTTTCACAGGCTTTATTTTATTTCATGTTATTTTATTTTTTGGCCACTAATTGCTATCCAGGCTTTGTTCAATTAGTCCACTGAGGGCGCTTGGTTGTTTGAGTGGAAAATGACCACATTGGATTTGTGGATTTTATTTTAATTTTTTCTTTCTTTGGCTGAAAAATGATTGGTTTCAATCATGTTAGTTCATCTTAAATTTTTTATTTGCATCCAGCTTTGCATTGCCCTGTTAATGTTATGGTATTTATGTTAGTTGGAAGAGTTTGCTACTGTCTTTTGTCGTCCACCAGTCTGCATAGAGTTTCATTTTGATTGTATGCAAATGCTTCTGGTTTTTGTTGCTTTAATTTAATATAAGGAATCTGTGGAAGCTTCCATCCAGTCTCATAGTGTTTTTAGTACTAATCTTTCTCTTCAATTTAACTTGTATAGTGTGGCAATCAGTGAGCGTTCAATTTCTGTTTTTGATACTGGTCCTGGTATGGACAGCAATGAGGAGAATTCTATTGTTAAATGGTATGGCATGGCTATCCTTCTCATGCACTACATTTTGTGGATCATTTCACTTTGTTGTATTATTTTTGTGATTAGTTGCATTTTTATTTTTTCAGTCGTGGGATAATACCCCATTAGTATTATTTTGTCTGCAATGTCTGAGGCTGAACTTGTGATCAAATGGTAGAACCTCGTCTATATCTCATGCCATTATCTAGTTCACATGTGAGCTGATAATAAAAATGTGCCTGATGTGGAACTTTGAAATTATATTGCTAGACCAATCTGCATTTATTTTTAAGTCATGTTTCAGACCTAGCATTGATATCATACCACTTAGGAACTTGTAAGTTTGTGTTCTAGAACATATTACCCTTGATTTTATGAGCAATATGGTGGTAACAAAGAAGATCAAGCATAAAAATAAATTTGAGTCAGCTTGTTTTCACTAAGTCTTCTTTGTTGGATTCATTTTACGCCACCTGAATCTTTTCAACTCTCAACTTTAAAGTCATCTTTTGGCTCCTTTGTACTTCTTGTCCAACTTTGTTGGTCTCTATCCTTTTGCAAGTTTTCCGTTGAAATCCTAGCTGTTACCTTTGTATAGAAATTTAAATTTTTGTTCAGTTTCTTGTTAGCTGGTTTTGGGTAGTTTCTTAGTTGACTTTAAATAAATTTCATTTCTCATTATTCCAGCTATTTAATGTATTTGTAAATATCAAAAGTCAGTTTCATTTGGATTAGAAGTTTGCTAGTATGTTATTCTCGTCTTAGGAAGTTATTTTAATTATTTTTCTGTTTTTTACAAGGTTTTTTATGTGTTTTTTTTAATGGAGCTATATATCTAAGGAATTCCACCTACATATATTATGAATGATTACCTTCCTTATGATCATTATTTTTTTTTATAGGAAACTAGAATATGTATATATATATATAGAAGATGATGCCCGATGAGAAATTTGACACCATTCAAGCTACAATGAGTACAAAATGTTATGCCAGTTTGCTAACAATTCCCCAAAGCTATACCCTTTGATAAGTTTAGTAGGAATGATCCAAGTGCAAAACATAATGATGGATCTTTCCCAAGTGTTGATTACAAAATTACATACATCATAAAACAACCTACTATTCCGCTCCTCCCAAATAGAAAACATATTGCAAAAAGGATGATTCTTCTATAGTTGACAATGCTTCTGGATTTGTTGTATTCCTCTCCCTGCCAGTCTCCTCCCATCATCATCGGTTGGATGAGATGACATTTCTGCTGCCATTTATGCCAAATTTCAGTTAGGAAACTGCAGCTGCTGAACAAGTGGTGTGTCGTCTCCTCAGCTTGCTTGCATAAACAACATATGGATGGGTGAAGATAAAGATTGGGGAATCTCTTTTGCATGACTTCTGCACTATTCAACTTATTTAGGAATATTTGCTAAGGTAGCATCTTAGCTTTGTTTGGAGGTTTAGTTTTTTGTACAAAATGGGTGTGATGGAAGGAAGGGTACTGGTTTCTGTGGTTGGCCAAATGTTTGACAAAGGATTTAACAGTAAAAACATTGTCTTTATCCCCAATCCACTTGATCTTGTCTGGTTCCTTGGAAGGCTGAACATTCTGCATTAGAGTAATGAGGTACATGATTCCTTGGACCTGGCTGTCTCGAATATTTCTGCTGTTGTGCAGGTTCCAATACTAGCTTTCTCTACCCTCTTGTCTATTCTGGTCTAGGAACTCAAATATGGTAGCTTTGTGTCTCTTAGATAGTCTGTAGAGGGTTGGAAATATGTTCTTGAGGCTGTCAGTGCCGCACCACTTGTCTTCTCAAAATTGAGCCACATCTCCCTTGCCCACTTTCCACCTCAACTGAGATTTGAATATAGGGTACAATGCCGCAAAGGACTTCCACGGTGACCTCTTGTTGCACTTCCTATTAACGCCTGCCTCCGTTTTGCTTGATGTGCATGGAAGCTTTTTATTATACGAGCCCATATTACACCTGATTGTGTGTACATTCTCCAAAACCATTTCCCCATTGGAGCCCTGTTTCGATTTATTATGTTTCCTACCCCTAGGCCTCTATTGTGAACCTCTTGGCAAACTTGGTCTCATTTAACCAAATGCTGGCCCTTCTCTTTGCCTTCTTGTCTCTAAAGGAACTGACGCATGGTCTGCTTAATTCTGCTAGCAACTCCTTTAGATATTTTAAACATGGACAGGAAATAAGTTGGATTGGCCTCCAGGACCGTTTTCAGCAATAGTAACCTACCCCCTTTGGACAAGTAACAACCTTTCCATCCCTCTACTCTCTTGGATATTGTTTGGATTGCTAAATTCCGGAAATTTGATTTATTGGGACTACTTCCCATAGGCATACCCACATAAGATAATGGCCATTTACCTATTGAAACTCCCAAGTTTTTCAGCCATGTCTACAACCTTCTTCCTTTTCACATTAATTCCAGCTAATTGATTCTTTACCTCACTGATAGACAGCGTCGAAACGAAGTAGAAAACGTGCAGAACATCTATTACTGTCTCTGCTTCCCTGCTATCATTCTTCATGAGGATTAGACAGTCATCTGCAAACAGAAGATGTGTTAATTGCATCCGGTCCTTCCCTATCTTCAGCCCTTCAAATTTTTGCTTGACCACTGCCTTTTTGATGATTCTTGTGAAGGCGTCAACTACCAGAGTGAAGAGAAAGGGGTAGAGAGAAGATCTCCTTACTTTGGACCCCTTTCCTCTAAACTTTCTCCCGGGTCTACCATTAATGAAGATAGAGCAGTTGACTGAAGTCAAGCAAGCTTGAATCCATGTCCTCTATTTGGTGCAAAAGCCTTTTTGCCATCATCACATAATCCAAGAATTTCCACCTGACTGAATCATAGGCTTTGGCAAACTTGAATTTGAGAATGAGCCCTTGCTTTTTTTGCACTCTATGCTCCTCTACCACTTCATTGGTGACAAGGATGACATCTAAAATCTGCCAGTCTTTCACAAACGCTATTTGCAATTCGTTGACTGTATGCTGCAAGACATTCTTTAGCCGATTAGCCAGGGTTTTTGTGATGATTTTATAGATGTTGGTTATCAAGCTGATTGGTTTGAAATTCGCGACTTTGATTGAATTGTGTTTCTTTGCAATGAGGCAAATGTAAGTCTCATTAACCTGTTGGTTGATTATGACATCTCTATAGAATTCAGTCATACAGTCATAGATATCTTGTTTGATCGTCGCCCACTCCCTCTGAAAGAACTCAATAGTTTGACCTGGAGCCTTGTCTCCATCACAGTTGGAGACAGCTTGCTTAATTTCCTCCTCTTTAAAAAGTCTTTCAAGCCAATAACTAGCCTCCTCCGATATCCCATGCCATTCTAGGTCCTCAATCCCCAGTGTCTATCATTGGTTTCCCTGAAAATAGTTTCAAATTGATTGATTATAGCTCCTCTGATCGGGTCCTCCTTCTCGAGGAATTGCCCCTGACTATCTTCCAATCTAGTGATAGTTGCTCTTGACTTCCTTAGGGTCTGGATTATGTTGAAATATTTGGAATTTACGTCCACCTCTTTTGTCCATTTTATCCTTGCTCGCTGTCGAGCGCTCCTTTCTATGCGACATTTCAATTGATTAATTTCTGTGACAATTGCCTTTCTCTTATCCATGATATCTAGGCTCTGGTTCCCATTCTCTAGGGATGAGTCCAACTGGCGTAACTCGTGAACAAGACTGTCCAATTGAGTTTTTTCCTGAAACTGTTGGCTTTTGCTCCAGATTTTCAGCCTTTCTTTCTGTTGCTGCAGCTTCATCATACACTTGTATCCTGCCCATCCTTTGGTATTGTTGTTTGACCAAACGATACTCACCAACTCCTTAAACTCCGGATGATTTAGCCACTCATTCTCAACCCTAAAGGGAGCTAGGCCCTATTTTATGTTTGTGGTATAGAGAAGAATAGGCCAATGGTCTGATGCAGTTCTTTCCAAACCCCATGTTCTTCGTTTAGGATATTTCTCCCACCAATCAACATTACCCAGGAATCTGTCCAACTTACATAGGGTTGGAGGGTTCTAACCATTACTCCAGTAAACTTGAGGTTTTTCATTTTGGGTTCCTTCAAGGCTAGGTCTAGAATCCAATCTTCGAATTGGGATCTGAGAAGTGGTATATTGGCCGTACACCCCCCCCCCCCCCTCTCTCGCACCACGGTCCTTGTATGATTGTAGAAATGGCAGCCAATTCAATTAGGAAAGCTTCCCTGTCTTAGCTATTGCAGGGACCATAGATTGTTGAAAACCACCATTCTTGATCACCTTCATCCTTTAGCTTCACTGTCAGAGAGAAGCACCCTTCCATTTTCTCCAACACAATCAGCCTTCGTGAGTACCACATAATTATAATGCCCCCCGCCTTACCTGCTGCTGGAAAGGTCTACCCAATCAACGAATGATCTTTTTCACCAACCAGCCATCGTGGCCTTTTCCATACTGCTACACTTTGTTTCTTGAAGGGTGATGCAGTCAACTATCGAAGCTCTAACACTCTTTCGAACTGCAATAAATTTCGAGGTTCTTCTAGCACCTTGACTATTCTAGCTGAGAATCTTCATAAGAGTCACAAAAGCCCCTCAGCCAAGGCAAGCCTCAACTGAGCTCTGTCAATTGCATGTTAATCGACGAAAAAAATTCCTGACCCTCTTTATTCCCTTCTCCTAGGTGTCTCCCAACTCCTCCTCCCTGTGTCGCAACCTTGTTGCCTATTTTTCGTTGTCCGGGTCATGCTAGATTTTTTTGTATAGTTGTTTTTGTGTCTTGGGCTGGTCTCGCTCGATTGGGGATAAGACTCTGCCTTTTATACTTTGTGGGATATTTGGTGCATCTTGACCAATGAGACATTGCAGACTTCCGCCCGAGGTGTCCGAGTGTGAGGAGGATAATAGGAAAAAGCAAGGGCTCGGGTACATACCTTGTTTTGCTGTCCCACTGCATTGTATTGGTGATTGATGTCCTTATCCAAGTCCCACTCCGTTCTTGCATCATTGGTAAGGGGGGTTTCTTGGACTTTTTCCTGATCAGTGTTGATGTCAGTGTCTGGGCCCATCTCTTCCTCCGAGTTCTTTTAGGTTTACTGGACTCATGCCTCCTATCGTGCCAGGGCCCCCAAGTATTCTCGGCGAGTCTGCTTGTATTGTTTACTGTAGACTTGAAGCTTTCTGGGCTTGTTGGATAAGCTCTTGCCATTATAATGCTCTTTGTCCTGATTGGGCTTGTCCATCTCTTCATCATAGCCCGTTCCATATACTTGCTTGGGGCTCGTCTTTAGTTTGCATTTGTGGGTCCAGTTGTTTGGTGGGCTGGGATTAGCCAGGGCCCTGCTCAATTGGATCTCATTGTCTTGCCCCTGGGCCCAGGTTTGACTCAGTCCTCCCATCACTCGCTTACCTTTTTGGATCCAGTGAGTCAGAGATCCAGAATCAGTTGAGCTGTTTCCTCTATGGGCTTGTTGGGCCATCCACTCTATCTGGGCCTGTGTCCAATCTCCCGTGGCTGGACCTGCCATTGCTGTGCCCATGACTAATTGTCTTCCTTGTTGAGCACAACTGCCTATCACATCTTTCCTAGGCCAGGTGGCTTGTCGACTTGTCAACCCCTCTGGCCCCTCATTATGAGTTGTCTGACTTTTTGAGCCATTGGCCTGATCCATCGCCTCCTACGTGGCCGGTTTCCATCAAATTGTGCACCTACTCTGATATCGTCACCGTCATCCAATATTTCCAATTCATCGTTGCTTTGGTTGTCGGAGGAATGATTCCCGGTAAACATGGTTTTCGAAAACTGGTTTGATGCAAATTGGTCAATGATGTGGGATCTTAGCTTTGTGATCTCCAGCCCCCTAGTTTTGCTCGATCTCCACTAAATGAAATTCCTGGATACCTCAATCATCATAGATTTCTATCTCCTTTGGGAGGAACCTCGAGTCATATTCCCTCAGGCTTAGGAAGGCCATCTCCATTAGCGACCTAGACAGAGTTGCTTTAGCAATATTGAGGAGTTCGCCACACGCCTCTCCTATCTTGCCGAAGATGTAGATGTTCCAATATTTCGGTGCTATCCCCTCAACCCCTATCCAATTATCTCTACAGACAATCTGATCCCCTTGAGTTGATGAGACCTCATTCCATTCCTCTATGTAGAAGCAACCCAAGTATGTGTGGTATTTTTTTGCCCTCAGGATATTCATAACCTTTGGTTCGTGGCAGAAGAGCAATCCCCTTGCAATGTCTAGTCTTCGTATATAGAAATCCTTTTTCAGCATCTGCCTTATAGAACGTTCAATCATGGACCACAATCTAGCGTCCGATGTTCTTATGATTAAGAACCATTGAACTCTATTGGCCTCAGATTTGTCTTCTCCTCGTCATTGTCATTCCTGGGCCATTCTGGTTTGGGTGATTCGATTTCGGCCTGATTGGGTTCCTCTCCGTCCTTCGTTGTCTGTTTCATTGTACTGAATTGTTTGCTTGCCACTTTCCTTTTCTACTGCCACTTCCGGTTCCTTCGTCGTATACAACGTTTTAGGCCTAGCTTTTGTCATCTCTCGGACCACCTTATCCAAGGCTTTCCACAGGTGTCGCCATGCCTCCGTCTGTCGCTCCTCGGGTACTATCACACTTTGACTCTGGCCATTTACGACTTTCGTTAACTTCCATGATTACGGTATATCATTTTCCTTTGAAAACTCCTATCGCTTCTTTCCTATGTGCTTCTCCGACATTGATTCTTTAGTTCTTTTTTGATCTAGTTGATTGTTTCTCTGCACACGACGATACAGTAAGTCCGGTTCTTCATCACTTCTTGTATTAATGTTTCCTTGCACTCCTTTGCGTGACAAATAGAAAAATATTTAAATCTTGTGGGAAAAGACGCGTATTGCCACTCTCCATTCATTGTAGTCTTGACCCTAGAGTTTTGCCTTTGACTGCTTTTAATCTTTTCTTGTCTCGGTCGTCTCTGACTCTTGCCCTTCACCGGCTTCAGCTGGTCATCCTCTGCTTTGTCTTTCCTATGCTTGAATCGTCGTCGTCCCATCGTTGTCTGTCCCTGATCTTCGTCCCTGGCTAGTCCTGTTTGTAACACCTGGCTAGACCATGTGTCAATCGTTTCAGTCTTTCTCGATTCTTATTGTGTCCTGGGCATACCTCCCTTCGTGTTCCTGTGGTTGCCAGTTACATTGTCTCTGTATTCCGTTTATGGTCCCCCCGTTTTTCGCTTCGCCATTCCTCGCATCACCTGTTTGTCATCCCGTTTGCCATTCCGTTCTCCATTCTGTCCGTCGTCCGTTCGCCATGAGGGACGCCTCTTCTATACTTTAACAACTTATTACATCAAAAACTATGATCATTAATTTATTTTTTAGCCGTTTTTCTAGAACTCCCTTTTCTCCATCGAATCTGTTGGTTCACATGCTCTGCTACGTTAATTTGGCTGTTTGTTGCAGGTTAAGATTATCTTCTTCTAGAATGTATTCACCTAAGAAAAATGATACAATCTAACCATATTTTATGTTCAGGATTCATTAAGTTTTGATTGAAGGGATTTGTCTATGGTGAAGAATTTGTGGACTGACATACCATCTATTGTTGTGCGATAATACTTGGTCTTTTGTATTCTTTTCGTGGATTTAACATTTCAAAAGTGGGGACTGAATATATTGCTGCTTTTGGTTTTCCATTTGTTTTTTTTCTCGTATATATTTTTCCTGTTCTTTTAAGAATTGATGGTGAACTAAGTTTTTGAATAATATTAGTAAATTGTGGGAGCGGCTGCAGGGTATTGAGTGGGAGCTACAACCTTGGTGACAAGCAAGACACTATGAAGTTGATTAGGGAGTAGATCGATGGAGAGGTTTGGAAAGAAGCACTAATATTGGAGTCAAAAGTAATTTTTTAAGACACTGAAGCTAATAATGCTTAATAGTACAAGAAGTTGGACAATAAAAAAAATGTTAATAAACTAACTGTATCAAAATATGTTACAAGTTGTTTAAAGGTGACATAAAACATGAATGTGTTTAGGACATGGTGTGAATATCCCTACTTAGGGATTAAACGAGGAAACTGATTATGGTGGTGTGAACACATATAACAAACCCAAACCTTTAGCCCTAAATCATAAATGCAATAAGTGAAAAGCCTGTACTTATTCAAGCACTGCCACGAGTAACTTAGTTCAATATAAAGTGAGAGAAAATTGATTAAGGTGGTATGAAAATATCTATCAAAGGCGAATAGATGCAATAATAAGGAATAATGACCAATTGACCATAATTGACGATTTTGATGCCATGGTGATGGCAAAAATCTGTAACAGATTAAAAGGTTCTTTCAAGATTGGGAAAGCTGGCTCTTTTGAAGTTGCTTTTTCCAACAAGTCCAATATGCTACTTGTCCTTTCTCAAACCTTTGTTTGATCCTTGAGCAGAAATTAGGGTTTAAGTGGAAAGGTAAAAATGGCATTTTGATTCTCATCTTGTGTGGTCTCTTTTGTTTGAGAAGAATAGATCTTATAATATCTTTACATTGGCAATCTCTCTTAAATTAATAAGGTCCTTTAAGGAAATGGCTTCAGTAATTTCCTTTACTAGAATTCTTTGTGGGCTAAGGTTATCAAAAGCAAGCATGCCTTTTAAAGTAGTGGTTGGATGTTGTGCTAGATGTTGGTTCTTACCAACCCATGCAAGATACCATTTTCTTGTCTTTCTTGACAATGGCTTTCTTTCATGAAGTCATTTGAGGTTGGCAAAGGGAGAGACAATCAAACCTTTAGAAGAATACTAAGGATAATCTTAGATTTTTCATCTTTATTTCCAAATCTCTATTTTCTTTGTCAATATATTATTTTCCAATGACTTTTTTTTTATTTGACCACATTAGTAGCAGGACTTGTCTTTGCGCTTTTTTTTTTAATTTTATTTTATTTAGCAAGATGTGTTCAAGTTTGACACTTCAAGATAAGAAATTAATATAAGATATATGAAGTGAGTCTCCATATCCCAAAATTTGAAAATGTAAGAGTCACTTCTCTAGATATGTACACATGTTTGACATCTTCCTGAGTCTAAGTAACATAACCCACGAATCTCACAATTAAAGCGGAAGAAGTAAGCAGCCTTTTAGGAATTTTGGGGGAGCTCCAACTCAATTAGTACGATATTATAAGATGGAAAGATTCATTGCCGATCCTTCCAACATGCATGTGACAATTGTTCTTCCCAAACGTCTTTTTCACACTCATCACCTGGAAAGCTCACATCCCTTTTGAGGTAAAAACTTTAGGTTGGCCAATTGCTTATGCTAGCTTAACAACATAGTTACGTGCAAATTTATGAATAGTATGACTCATAATTTGATTCACCCCAAACCTATTTGAATCAAATTCTTTTATCATTGACCATGTGAACTGGCCGTGAATTAAACTATATGTAAACACTAATGTCATTAATTTGAGGAGAAGTTAACACATTTAAATATTTCATTTGCATTTGTATTCTAAATCTTCTCGATTCACGGACGCAAATCTCAGTTTGTTTTTATCAACACGTGAAACTATTTGAAATCAATCCTTGATTGTAACATGAGCGCATAGCACAACAAGTAGGCTTAAGATGAGATTCCCAAACATGGATGTCATCTCTTATACGCATATGCTTTTGTGGCAGTGATGATGAGCTTGCGAATCACATGTTAATTTTTCTTCAATATGATGGAATTTGGCTTTGTTTTGATGGTTTTGTTTCAATTTCATGAGAAGTAGCATGCCAATCGCACCTAAAAGACTATTTATAAATGTCATAGTCTTGACATTTATAGTTAGTCATAGTATTTAGATTGAAAGAAGCAATAAAATCTTTAGGAAGTAGTGCAAATAGTAGTGTAGATTTTGGTTCATTTGTTTTTTTGTTCAAGTTTTGCGTCTTCCTAAGTGGCTTGTAGCATTCTTTTTAATGATTACAACACTTAGGAGTGGAGTATGAGGTGGGTGAATACTAATTATTGTACATACGTGTATAGGAGAACTAACCTAGCATGATTATCATATAAGTGACTCCTTCGGCCCATAGGTTAATATTGAGAGTTGTTGGTCTTCTTGTTGTTTACACCTCCCATAAGAGCCATTGGATAAAGTGTCTAGAAGCACTTACTTCCTAGATATCCTTGAAGAGGTTCATCATTTGAGTGATAGGGATTATTGTGGCCTTTTAGGATAAAAGGGAGAGTTCTCTTCAACATTTTTGATTGAGCGGTTTTCCTTGCTTGAATTTGTCAATTTTCATTGTGATTTCATTATGGAAAACCTATGTTATTTCAAAAGCCAAATTTTTGGGTGGGCTATTTTGTCATGACAGGTTGAATTATGTGGATGTTCTTCAAAGCATTTCTAGCATTGATATTTTCCTTGAATAGGTTTAGCTTGTGTAAGGGAAGCTAAAAGTCTAGTCGCCATATCTTTCTTGATTAAGGATTTTCTAAAGGTGCATGCCAGAGATGGGAAGCTTTTCTTTATTGAAAAAAGGTTTTCCAATATTTGCCCCATGGGGTTCCCTAGATGATTTCATTCTTCCTAGACATTTTAGAGATTTTGTGCTTTCTTTCTTTCTAGCCTCCTTGTGTGTTATCCAAGAAAGCTTTTTGTTAGGATGTATACTTCTTGTGGCATTTGATTCTAGGCTGTTAAGGATGCATACTTACTTGACAAATATTTATAGTTATTATAGTTACTTTCTGTTTTGTGACAAAAGAAACTTTAGTAGGAGAACCAATGATTTTTTTTTGTTTGTCGCATTTGTTAATATATATATATATATATGTATGTATGTATATTGAGACGACTATTTGATGTTTATGAAGAATGACAACAAGTAAACAAAGAAGGTAATGGACGCCCTTCATGCTTTCTGCTTTATATCAGGTCTATCTATAACCACGTAAAAAAGCCAGCTAGCAAGCATCAATTTGGAAGCGGAAGAGATTGAGGGCATGGCTGCAAATCTGAAAGTTTCAGTGGGGAAATGGCCCTTAAAATATTTGGGCTTGCTGCTGGAAGGCAGCCCCAACAAATCAGAATTCTGGAATTCTGTGATCCAAACAGTATCAAAGAGAATAGAGGGACGGAAAGGGAGTAACTTATCTAGAGGAGCTCGACTATTGCTTCTGAAAACTGTTTTGGAGGCCAGCCCAACATACTTCCTACCTACCTTCAAAATATCTAGAGGGGTTGCAAGTAGAGTAGAACATAGCAAGCGTTGGTTCCTTTGGAAACAGGAAGGCAGGGAGAAGGGACAACATTTGGTCAATTGGGACCACGTCTGCCATGGCATCCAACAAGGAGGATTGGGTGTGGGAAACATCAGGAATAGAAACAAGGCCTTGATGGGGAAATGGCTTTGAAGGTTGTACAAACAGTCAGGAGCGCTATGGTCTTGGATAATCAAAAGCACCCATGGACAGCAAGATAGAGGAAGGGAGGTTGGGGTGAACCAAAAATGTAACGAGAGGTCTTCCTGGAAATGTATTGCAGCCTTGTACCCACGGTTCAGAACCCAGCTGCAACGGAAAGTGGGCAATCGAGAAGAGGCTTTATTCTGGGAAGACAAATGGTGCAGAACTAACAGTCTAAAAGACATTTTCCACCTCTATATAAAATGTCCGATAGACATAACACCCTTATATCAAAGTTCATACTTTAGACCAAGGGCGGAGAGCGAGTGAGCTAGGCATGGAATGTGCATATCAACAGGAACATTGGGGAGAACCAAGTTTAATGAGTCATGAACCTCATAAACTTGCTGAACTATCAGCCATCAGAGGACACTGGTAAAGTGGAATGGATGGGGGAAAAGATATTGCCTTCACAATGAAATCTTTTACCAAAAAACTAGGTAATAACAGGACTAACACTACCTTCTTCCAACAAGCCCACCTACTTTAGGAGACAAAAGTCCCAATCAAAGCCAAGATTCTAGCATGACTTATCTTCCTTAATAAATTAAATACAGTTGAACTTATGCAAAAGAAGTTGCCTAATCACTATCTGCAACCATCCGTGTGTTGCTTGTGCAGGAGCAGCAAGGAGACGGCAAAACATCTTTTCAGCAGCTGCAGATTCTTGACAGAAGTCTGGAGTAGATGGCAGCAGGGATGCCACATTATCAAGCCAATGCTGATGGGGGAAGAAGTGCAGGAAAAAGGCACAATCAAAACAAGACTACTACCGCATACAGGCGAATTATAACTTTTGCTATGTGCTTCAGTATATGGGAGGAACGAAACAGTAGAGTCTTCAGCAATGTTTGTAAAAATGTCACTAGAACGTGGGAAAAATCCAATATTTTATTTTGTACTTGGATCTATACTACAAAAAAGGATATAGCTTTGGGGAGTGGATTGAAAACTGGCAAATTTGTATTCCATGTAATCTTGTAGCTGTCCAGATTCCTCATTTGGTGGCTAATTATTAGTAATATATTCTATAGTTTCTTTCTTTTTTCTTTCTTTTTTATTTTTTTTAAATTCCATGGTATTGATAGAGCCTTAGAGGTACAAATATGATTCTCTATGTTGACCTTGTACAAATCATTTGTACATTACTTGATATATATTATACTTGGGATGACAAGCCAACTATGAATGATGGATGAGCTAAGTATGAATAATACTTAGTCCTTTTTTTTGGAAGAGAAACTGGAGAATATATTAGAAATGGAAAACAATTACCAGATGAGAATCTAATAGACTGCTGTTGGCAATCCTACAAGTGTACGGTATTGCAATAGTAATAACAGGTAGAGACTGAGTATCGTCCTCAGGGAACATATACTAGTTAACTATCTTAAATCCCAATCTAATATTGGTATTCACTTTATTAAGACTCCTAATTGAGTTTGACTTTTTAAAATCCTAATTTAAATTGAAAACGATTGAAAACAATAAAATTTCTATACCGAAAACTATGTTGAGTAATTATTTAGGATAGTGAATTCTTTTGTTCTCACCCTCAATTCATATTCCAATGAATTAAACCCTTAGTTATGTAGGTTCTAGCACTTATCATCAAAGCCCTCTCCCGAGGCACTTTAACACCTATTAGTCTTGTTCCCTAATACCCTCTTTCGAGGCGCACAATTAACAATCTAATGCCTTGTGAACAGTAATCACGCGCAACCTCCTAAACAATTGACAACCTCCCGGTCAATCAACTGATCTAGGTCTATATTACGATAGTCTTACTATTAAACCTCTCTCCCGAGTTAGTTTAATAGTTTGAGATCATAATGTTCATGGTCAGTAAACATTAAACATTAAACACCCAAAATATAAAACAATATATCAAAATCAATTAATTGGAATATAGGATCTCAGGATCTTACAATAGAAATTTAAATCCTAGACTTTAGATTAACTAGCTTGACATGGTAATCAGTTCAAACATCAAATAATAATGAATACAATGTAACATACTCAAAGCTTGATCTTTGTTCTTCAATTCTTTGTTGTTCTCATTCTTCGTCTCTGTTTGGCTGTCAAAATCAACTAATCTTCGAAGTTAAGAATGCTTAAACCCTAATCTACTTTCTTATTTATGTTAAAACACTTAAAAACCCTAAGCAAAATTAAAAATAAATAAATTAATTGCATTGACCGCAGTAACCCTTGTCCCTGGTTGAAAACACGATTCTTTGGCATTCTGTGAACTGCGATCAGTGCTCAGTTGGTATTTCTTCATGAAATGCATGTTTTGGTTACCGCGATCACTGGTCTGATTACCGCGGTAACCAGTGTGACTTGTTTTTCAGCGATTTTTTGGCTCTTCAATTCCCTCAGTCATCAGTTCCTGTACCGTGGTAATTGGTAGCTCTTCTTTGTTTTTAGCTTTTCTTTGCCTCTTTGTGTTGTAATTCTCTCTCTACTTCGTTCTTGTCCTGACAAACACTAAAGAACATTCTCCAGACATCATTTTCTCATAGAAATGCTATAAACAACACTTAACAATTCTCAAATACAATATAACATGTAATTCCTATCATAAATGCTCATGCAACTAATTATGCACAAATATACTTGATTTCTTACTAAACTTCTACAAATACATATAACTACCCATAATAATGTTAATCTATTATGCAACTAATAATTGCATAGTTACATAGAAACAAAATGTTATGCCAATTGTCTACCCACGTTTCAAAGTTGTAACGTTTGCTAAGCTTTGAGATGCAAATCCAAGAAGAAAAGAAAATCTTAGATCTTTCCCATGTCGTATTGGCATCTTTACAAATATTGCTAAAAACCCTCCTATTTTGTTCCTCCCAAGTGCTGTACTAGATCGCAAAAGCTATGATCTTCCTGTAGCGACTTAGCACCCTATCCTGAGTGTGATCCTTCGCCTGACCCCCTATTGTTAATGTCATCAGATGGGTGCTTGGGCTGTGTTTCTTCCATATATTTCATATTTTTGTCGAGTATTCGTAGTAGCTGAAAGCATGGCTTGTCGTTTCTTTAGCGTTCTTGCACAAGCAACACATAGACGATTGCAGGTAATGGTTAGGCATTTTCCTTTATAAAATATCAGCTATATTTAATTTATTGAAAGATGTAAGCCACGCTAGGATTTTGGCTTTGGTTGGGACTTTTGCATTCCAAACTATGTTGGCCTGCTGTAGGGTTGTGCTGGCTGTCCTGTTGTTGTCCAACTCCAACTTCCCTTTGGAAGATTTCACTGTGAACCAATTTTCTTTTTAACGATAACAGATTTATGATCTCGGTTACCCCTTGCATCTGCGACTCTTTGATGTTCTTGTTGATGTGCAAGTTCCAGGCCCAACTGTTTCTCCCCCCTTCCTTGGAGTTCTGAATGAACTTTGAGACAGGCGCGTTGTGCTTGTCTGACAGATTATATATGGCTGAAAACATGCTCTTGAGGCTATCCGAAGTGCACCATTTTTCTTCCCAAAATTGGGCCCCCCTACCATTATCCACCTTCCATCTTAAGTGATTTCTAAATATCGGATGC
>JAJIYU010007884.1:0-18640 GCA_030144865.1 Tinospora cordifolia | reverse complement strand
TTGCATTCACACATATTAGAACATTAACTTTACTTTACTTTTCTATCATAAATAACTCTTTTGGGAGAACATCACTTTTTAATATATTTGGGCCTAAAGATTCATCATTGTTTGTAGAAAAACTTATTAGTTATTTCTATCTCCAATTATTTTATTCAAGAAGGACTAAGAGATGAAAGGATTGAGTCTACTTTAATGTCCTAACTTTCCATCTTATTGTTATCCTACATTATCAAAATATTATCACTATCTCATCTCTTTCTCATTATTTTTATTTTATCACATGTAGCAAACCTTAGCTTTAAAAATCTATCCCAATCCTTGTGGTTCGACCTTGGGGCTCTCCAAGTTATTACTTGTTGTATCTACTACATTATTTACCCTAGTTATACACTTATACTTATAATTTGTTGCATCATTTACTTTATGTTTAGGATTTATTTATGTCGCATGTTGTTAATTCATCATCTAAAGAATTCATTCATTTTTAAATCTCTTTATCTATTTAAAAGTCTGCACATAAAGTACGCAACAAGTATAGTGGAGCATGAAAGACTTTAGTCATTGAGATGTTTATGAATTCTTTGGATGTAGAGAAATCCTTGAGAGGAAACCTATGTCGTCAAACAATAGTGGTGCGAGACGCTTGAACTTGAAGGCATGAGTGGATGTTTAGAAATTTCTTTATGCTAAACTGAAATGATATACTTGGTTAAATGGTTATTGCATGGTTGCTATTATTGCTAATCTAATTATTATTATGTTAACAAGACCAAAAATCTTGTACCCAAAACCATAATAGGATTTGAAAAACCTTGAGCATAACTTAGAATAATGAACTTAGGTCACTTGAACAAATCGAGAACATGAAGACATAAATCTAGAGTCACAATAATATGAATGATGTGAAAACATGAGATAATTGTTATGGTGACAATAGTGATAAGGGTTTACAAATGGACATAATGGGGATAGTTATAACAATAAGTCGGGAGAAACATTTTGTATCCTATTTTAAGAAAATAGATATGTATGCACCCAAAATTGATTTGAAATGAGTAATGAAGTTAAAATTATTCATTTACATTGAGAATTTCACTTTTTTTTTCTTTAATGGTGTTGAATTAAGTTATTCGATACTAAAATGACTTTTGACTTGTAGACAATGATCAGAACTAGAAGAAATGCGATAAGGAAAGAGAGTACTGATGAGTCTAGTCAAGGGGACTAGAGGGCACAAGTGGCAATAATAGCAGCAGTAGCAGCGACAACTCTAGTGCAACCAATTTTATCGCCGAAGATGATGATAGAGATCATCATTAGGTAATAAAGCAAGTTACTAGGGTTCTAATTTAGGCATAAAATCCGCTTCTAGTCCAGCCATCTCCATAGCCCCAAACTGAGGCTCACTAGGGCCCATTGCCAAATGGTCTAGTAGTATTGAACTGACTTATCCTTGATGATAAGAAAGACAGAAATTTGCTAATTAAGTTTGAAAAAACTGCATTTATGTGATACCCTCAGAAATCTAACAATTTTCAAATAAATAATAAATTTCATAAATATCAATTATTCTTTAAACTTACGAATAAATAAATAAATAAATACTATTTGTCTATTTGTAGACAATCATAACTATAAAGTTAGTAGGTTTTGAGTAAAATAAAATTTTAGACTTAAACTTGAGAACATTAACAATAAAATAAAATATGTTAGTATCAAGAATGACTTAATATCCAATTGATTAAAATAGTGTGTCTAAAACGAGAGATTCCAAGTTAAAACCTCAATTACTCAATTTTTTGCTTCAAAAAAAATAATAATACTTGCATCGAAGTAATTATAAGTGATCAACCTAGTAAAAAAATTATAGATAATAGTTTAATAATAATCTTGAATAATAATTATAAATTAACATAATGTATATGAGATTATTTAATATGTAATGTATGTTGTATTGGCTAGGACATGTGGCATATTCTTATAATAGTCTCATGGAATTAAGTTACGCCACGAACCATGAGATTATTAGTTTAAATAGGTGCCAAAAATCAAAAATCAAAATTTAAATTTGAAACTTGAATTTCAAATTCATCGTGTATAACACATCATTATCAAATAATGTAATCATTTTGATCATCTCATTAAATTATAAATAACACAATAATCATCTCATGTGATAAAACATTGTAATGCCGAACATGGACATCTAACTTATGTTATTCTAGCATTCATGCATTCATGTCATTCCTAATCCATATTAACACATCCTAGCATGCTTCTAGTCATTCAAGAAATGTAAACATCACATATTTACGAGATTCAAAACCACATTACATAAGTTTGAAACATTCCTAAGGTCTCTTAAATCATAATGTAATGGTTCAATAACATTGATACCCTAAGGTGTACACATTCCACCATTTTTTTTCCTCTGATTACTGCGGTCAATGGTTAGTTACCGCAGTAAACAGTGGGTTCGTGTGTTCAATGCCTTCGTGTGCATTGTCTCGCTCATGGTTTTCGCATGTGTTTAATACTCAAATATATGCACATTAAGCTCAAAACACACATCAAACTAAAATAAGTATTAATACCTTAGGGCTCTTCACATTTTCTCTTCGTTTCTCACCAAAACAAGGTTTTGCAACCCTCAAATCACGTAGGCTTTAAAGAAAAATGTGTTTACACGTAGGAAAATGATTTACAATGCTAAGAACTCAAGATTTCAAGTGGGTTTCATGATTTTACCTGAGTATAAGACATTTGGAACAACACCTCCACGAATCTTCTTTTTGGTGGAGCTTATTCTTTACAGATCTAAGTTTGTTTTGAATGAATAGAAATCAATCTAGAATGGTAGAGAATAGAAGAAAATTCGATTATTGGCAGCTAGTATCAGTTCTTAAGAGTTGGTGTACGACTGTAGGGTTACAATAATGATTAGGGTTTGTCGGTGCATTATTCATACATATATAATTTACGTATTATCGCGGTAACTCGAAGGATTATAGCGGTAACTAGAACCCTACTTTTTTACGTTTTAGTCGAATTGCCGCGGTAATCACATGAATGACCACGGTAACTAGAACGTTGTGATATTGATTTTTTCTGGGTTTTAGTCGAATTACCGCAGTAACTAGTGGACGATTACTATGCGAAATTCTGTACTTTGCTCCAGTTTGCTGATTTTTTTCTATATTGATTACACATCTCTTAAACCATGTTTTCATAAGTTTTCTAAGGTTTACTGTGCTTAAATTACTTTTATTTAAATTTACCAAAATTACATGAGCAAACTTCGTCAGTTTTTTCACAACAACCCAAATAGTATCATGTCTCTGCTCAGTCTGGGATAATCCCATCACAAAGTCCATAGTAATGTGTTCCCATGCCAAGGGTTGTAGTAACCCACCGGGTCTCTGGTGTTCAGCCTTAACCTATTGACACGTGTCACATCGCTGTGCAAAGGCTGCAATATCCCGCTTCATCCTCGGCTACCAGTAAGTACGTCAAGCATCTTGATACATTTTATTGGTGCCTAGTGAAAGATATACCTCAAGTTGTGTAGTTCTGCTAGCAATCCCTATCTCAGGCGAGGGTCATTTGGTACCCACAATCATCCCCTAAATCTCAATGGACCATCACTATCAATTGATTACTCCACATGAGAAGTGTCATTTGCTCACTCTCGGTACATCACATAATCCATGTCATGAGGTTGTACCTCTATGATTTCAACAAGCAACACAGGTTGGGTTCTCATCTGTGAACTGATTCAGGTGTTAGTCAAAGTTTCGTGGATGCTCATCATTGTCGCATAATCAATCATCGTCCACTCTTATGACATATGTCTAGCCACACAAGTAGTCTCGACACATGCTCTATTCAACGCATCAACCACTACATTGGCTTTCCCAGGATGGTACTCAATGGTAAAGTCGTAATCCTTAAGTAGTTACATCCATCTCCTCGCCTTCATATTCAAATCTCTCTGAGAAAACAAGTCCTTGAGGCTTTTATATCTGAATAATGTGTAAAACGCTCATCATACAAATAGTGTCGTCAAATCTTGAGCGCAAACACCAATGCTGGTAGCTCTAAATTATGAACATGATAGTTTCTTTCATGCACCTTCAATTGTTGTGAGACATAAGAAATCCCTCAATCCCCTTACATCAACACACACCTAAGGCCTGTCCCACATGCATCTATACAAATCACCAACTCACGGTCGGGTTCAGGTAGCATAAGTACTGGCGCAAATGTCAAATGACGCTTTAGCTTAAGAAAGGTCTCTTCACATGTAACATCTCGAAAATTCAAATGAAATTTGAAAATTTATTTAGAGAATTATACGAAATTGATGGATGAAAAATTTGGTAAGTCCTAGTAAGGAATAAAATCCATTTAATGGATTTTTGGGTGAAAATATATCAATGTAATGTATAACATGGGATATCATAGCCAAAAATACAAGGATATATGTAATTTTTGATGAAAACAAGATTAGAAAGTCAATTTGGATTAAGATTTGGCAAAAATCCGAAAATAGAACATGAAATTCGGCTAAAAATCATATAAATTTAACTCAAAATGCATCCAATGGCTGCAAACCGTAGATCTGAATCCAGTCTCGCGATCCGACGGCTGCAAGACGATCTGCACCAACGCCCGAACGCACAGGACAATGAAGATCAAACGGATGAAGATGATCGAGGATGATCGGACGTCCGCGATCATGCTTAGGCTTTTAAATCAAAGTATGATGCATGTCTTATGAATGTTTCATGAATTGATTATGTATATTCTGAATTTTAGTTTGATTTCATATTCTGAAATTTATTTTATGAGATCATGATGTGAGAGTTAAGCTGAGACAATGGTGATAATAACCACGTATCATTATAGTGGTCAAGGCGATGCCATGGATGTTCTTTTCATATGAATTAGGTCATATGGTTTTCAAACCTAAGTACTTGAGGGTCGTGTACCACAGTACCTTGTGAGTCACCACGTGTAACAGGTTGATGTCGACACGTGCCACTAACGAGTTGATGTCGAGTGGGCCCTGTTTACTTAGTTAAGAGCATCAATGGATTAAAGGCCCTTTTGGTTTGAGACTCGACTTGAACAAATTGTTGTTTGAAACGCCTACTGATTGCAAGTGTTTGAATTATGATTGTGTTATGAGTTTGAATATGAAAGATGGTTGTTCGAAAAGGATCCACTAGGCTATGTGCTCACTCCTTCCTTTCTTAGTTTTCAAGAACGTGAAACCTATGAAGCAGTTGAACATGGATAGTTCTTAGAATGTTTCTACCTTATTATTCTTTTGAATTTTTTTTGGGCATGTTGCCCAAAGTTTTTATGCTTTTTTGCTGAAATGTATTTTGAAGTCTTCCGCTATAATAATTAGTTTTTTTTTTTGAAAAGTTTTGTACTTTCAATTTTTTTTATTATGAATAAAATAGTTTGAATTTTTTTATCTCTTTTAATTAGCCTTGATTTTATTAAAGTAAAAATTCTATATTCTTGAATTTTTATACAAAGGCACGAGATATTGAAAAAGAAAAGAACAAGTGTGTGTTGCTTGTAAAGTAACACTAGCCCAACCCGCCAGTTGGTTAAGTCCACTGTCAAGAGAATGGTGGTTATGTCCCATGTTTAAAGATATGGGGGTTGGGGTGTTACAAGCGTGGTATTATAGCCTAGGTATTAGTTGTTGGGCCAAGAATAGAAAGTTTTCTCTGATACAAGCGTGGTATCATAGCCTAGGCATTAGTTGTTGGGCCAAGAACAGAAAGTTTCCTCTGATACAAGTGTGGTATCAGAGCCTAGGCTTTAGATGCCTTGGGCGTAAAATAGAAAGTCAAGCCTAAACATGTGTTGATTAGGCTAGAAATAGAAAGTTAAACACTAGTTGCTTGACAAGAATTAGAAACTCAAATTAGAGTTTCACATTGACTTGAATTAAAATTTTAGTGCCCTACGTTCTATTTTTGAAAATTGAAAAATGTTTTAGAAAGTGTTTTTAAAAAGGAAAGATATATTTTGAAATGTTTTGTTTGGATACAAAGACTACAAGTTGAGCTGATAGTGGGTAAGCTTTGTCCTGAGTAAAGTTAAACATTGAAAGGGAGGTGGGTTATCCTACCCTAGAAAGTGCGGTTGCTAAGCAGACTTCAGTCTCGCTGCCCGATCTGGAGGTTGTCCCACCAGCTTATATGAGTAGTCGGAGTTGAAGAACACTGTTATTTTTTATAAAAGAAAATTAGAATGTGGAAAATTAGAGCAAGGAATTGATTAGAAGTCGAGAAAAGATGCCAAAGGTGGTATCTTGACTAGACAGAGGTTGTAAGTCAACCAGAATCGAACCCTAGGTCCAGAGAAAAAACCTTAGGTAGAAACGAGTGTAGCCATAGGTGGCAAAATGGATCAAAAACATAAAACTCTAGGACATAGGCCAGAGACTGAAACTTGTGTGAAAACAGAAAATTGTTTGATCAGGACACGAGACCAGGAAGCTTCTATAATTTTCAATTTCTATGTAGTATGGGATGCATATGAATTCGGGGTTATGGAGGAAGCCTGGATTCAGAGGATGATGGACCATGTGTGGTGAATAATTGGTAACTCTGGCAAAACGAGTTTCTCTATGCTCCCTGGCATGGGACGGTTGAGTATAGTAGGCTCGGGACTTAGTTATTGAGCAATTTGCAAAATCTTTTGGGTCCAGCTCTGTTTTGAGAGAAAGCTTAAGTGGAAGGGGTAGAGTGGTATAGAACACTAGAACCTGAAAGCTTAGGTGGAAGCTTGGAACCTTGCTGTGCTAGCTTGAAACTTTGCTATGCTAGCTTGATTGTATGATTGTATGATATGTATGTTGTAATGTTTATTTGCTTTAAAACCAAATCTTGTACCTAATACGCATGAAAAGAACCTACAAGAAAGACTTTAGGCCACTGAACAAATCGAGAACCTAGAAACATAAATCTAGAGTCATGATAGTATGAATATTTGACACATACTGACACTCTACTCAATTTACAAGTAAATGGCTGGAGTTAGGAGGTACGTAACTCGATCCACCACCTCTGAGGAGACTAAACAACGAGAGCAGGAACTACTTGTTGGGATGGAGGCACGGATGGAGGCACGAATGGAGGCACGGATGGAAGCCATGATGAATGAAATGTTGCAGAGGGTATTAGATCAACTAAGAAGGATACTTCCACAGATAGTCCCTTAGGTGGCTCCTCAGCCTCAAGCACCTGAACCTATTCCAGTCCAAGTCTTAGCACCAGTACCCCAGGAACGTTAAAGGAATCCAAAGGACCTAGAAGATGAAAAATAGAAGAAGATGCTGCTAGATTTGCAAAAGCTTCACCCTCTCTCATTCGATGGAACTACTAATTGCATCTTTACTGATCGCTGGTACCAGGAGATGGAAGAGTTACTAAATGTGTTGAAGGTAAAGGGTTCAAGACGAGTAGCACTAGCAACACACCATTTCAAAGGACCAGCCTGTGGATGGTGGAGGATAATGCAGATGGATCCCAACACTGACGTTGAGACCATGACCTGGGGAGAGTTCAGAGAAAAAATTTACGACAAGTTCTTCCCAGAGGCAACTCTCAGAAAGCTGCAAGAAGGCTTTGTGAGATTCAACCAAAGGGATCTCACAGTAATTGAATACGAAAGGAAGTTTACTAAACTAGCCAAATTTTCTAAGGAACTAATCGAGGAAGATAGGATGAAAGCCAACAGATTTGCACAGGGTCTCAAGATCGAGATTCGAAAAGTTATCATGACATTAGGCCTCCGAACCTACAAAGAAGTTGTAGAACGAGCTTTAATCTTAGAACAAGAGCTCAACCTGGAACAAAGGTTGAGAGGAAAGAATAAGCGGAATGGAAACAAAAAGGACCAACAAGGGACCCAAAAGAAAACAAAAGTTGTAAGGCTCCACAAAAACAAGGGCAGAACAAAGACGAGTCAAAGGAAGAAGCTACGAGGCTGGGATAGTGTTTCATATGCAAGTAGAAGGGTCATTTGGCGAAAAATTGCCCAACTGCACCAGCTTAGGCTTCCCAGCAGCAACAACAGAATACTCAAGGAGGAAATCAGAATGAGCGTCCTCAAGCTAGATAGAATTGGAATGCCAATCAAGGGCAAAACCAGGGTCGTGGTCAGAACCAGGCCCGAATGTTCGTGGTTGAGGCCCAGGAAGACCAGGCCCCTATAGTAGAAAGTACGTTCCTATTGTTTAACGTTACTGTGAGACTGTTGTTTGACTCGGGTGCCTCAAAATCTTTTATCTCTGAAAACTAGCTAATAGGTTACAACTTGTGACAAAAACAATGCATGTGACTTTGAATGTGTCCATACCAATAGAGACCATTGTGACTTCAAAGAAGATATGTAGTTGTGACCTTAGGTTTGGGGATAAACTTTTAACAGTCGACCTATATACCCTACCTTCTATGGCTATGATGTAATCTTGGGGATGGATTGGTTGGACCAGTACTAGGCCTGGATAGATTGTCCTAAGAGATGGGTAACCATAACATTACCTTTTAGGAAGATCTTTAAAATCAATGGGGATATGCGAAAACTACCAAGGAGTCCAACCCTAGCCTTGCTGAATTGTTTGAAGCAGACGGATGAGTTCGAGGAACTCTCTGAAGAAGAACCTACTGACTTGAAGAATATTCACGACCTAGCTGTGGTCAGTGAGTACGGAGATGTGTTCTCAAATGACTTACCTGGACTACCACCAGCTAGAGAGTTAGAGTTTAAGATTGAACTTCACCCTAGAACCAACCCTATTACCAAATCTCCTAATAGAATGGTGCCATTAGAACTAATTGAGTTGAAAACTCAACTGGACGAGCTCAGGGAGAAAGGTTTCATCAGGCCAAGTGAATCACCCTGGGGAGCCCCAGTACTATTCGTGAAAAAGAAGGATGGTTCCTTGCGACTGTGTGTCGATTACCGAAAGTTGAATCAAGCTACAGTAAAGAATAAATATCCTTTACCAAGGATTGACGACCTATTTGATCAATTACGAGGAGCCACTCATTTATCTAAAATTGATCTTAGGTCAGGATATCATCAGCTGAGGATTCGAGAGTCTGACATTCACAAGACGACCTTTAGAACAAGATATGGACACTTCGAGTTCACCGTGATGCCCTTTGGTTTGACCAAGCCTTCATGGATTTGATGAACCGAGTGTTCAGACAATACCTTAACTAGTTTGTAGTGGTATTTGTGGATGATATCCTAATCTACTCTAAGTCAGAACCTGAGCAACTAGAACACTTGAGGATCATGCTAGAAACCCTCAGAAGAAACCAACTATATGCTAAATTCAGTAAGTGCGAGTTTTGGATGAAAACTGTTAAGTTTCTAGGCCATGTTGTATCAGCAAAAGGTATTGCTGTAGACCCGAAAAAGGTAGAAGCCATTATGAACTGGAAGCAAACCAAGACAGTAACAGAAATCAGAAGTTTCTTGGGCTTGGCAGGCTACTACAAGACGTTCATTAAGGACTTTTCTAAGTTGGTAGAACCTATGACTAAGTTGAACAGAAAAGGAGTTAAGTTTTAGTGAGATGAGAAATGTGAACGGTCATTCCAAGAATTGAAGACAAGATTGACTACGACTCTTGTTGTAGTCACCCCAACTCCCGGTGTTACTTACACACTATATATTGATGCTTCACTAAGTGGATTGGGTGCAGTCTTAACGCAAGAAAAGCAAGCCATTGCTTTTGCCTCAAAACAACTGAAGGTCTATGAGAGAAATTACCCTACTCACGACCTAGAGCTAACGGCCATTGTATTTGACCTGAAGATTTGGAGACACTACTTTTATGGTGAGAAGTTTGAGTTGTTTTTCGATAATAAGAGCTTGAAGTACATCTACACCCAGAAGGAGTTGAACCTCAAGCAACGGAGATAGATGGAGTTTTTGAAAGACTATGATTTCCAACTACATTACCATCCGGGAAAGGCCAATGTGGTGGCCGATGCCTTGAGTAAAAAGTTCAAAAAACAAGATAAGGAGAAAGGCCAGATGTACCAGTTGATCGAAGATTTTAGGTTGAGTGTAAACCTTAACGAGAAAGAAGCCTATCTTTACACTATGTCTTGCCAACCAGATCTTCTGCACCAGATCAAGGAAGAACAAAGGCAAAAGAAATGGCTTACTAGTCTGATCGAAGGAGTTACACAAGGCAAGCATACTTATTTCAGGATGGATGCTGAAAACATCCGAAGACTCGGGAAAAGGATATGTGTACCTCAGCAGGGACAGAGCAAGCAAATTATACTTGATGAAGCTCATCAGACTAAGTATACCATGCACCCTGGTGGGGATAAGATGTACCAGAACCTCAGGAAAACCTAATGGTGGAGAGGAATGAAAAGGGACATAGCCAAATGCGTCTCTAAGTACTTAACATGTCAACAAGTGAAAGTAGAACACCAAAAACCCTCTAGAATGTTACAACCACTCCCTATCCCTGAATGGAAGTGGGATAACATTACCATGGACTTCGTCAGTGGTTTACCCATAAACCAGAAAGGAGAAGATACTATTTGGGTAATTGTGAATCATCTCACCAAGGTAGCTCACTTCTTGCAAATTAGATATACAGACCAAGTTAATAAGCTAGGAGAAATCTATGTGAAAGAAATCATCAGACTTCATGGTGTACCCAAGACTATTGTGTCTGATAGAGACGCTCACTTTACTTCACAGTTCTGGCAGAGTCTCCAAAAGGAGATGGGTATTAAGCTTACCATGAGTACAACCTTTCACCCTCGGACAGATGGTCAGTCTGAGAAAGTTATCCAGATTTTGGAAGATATGTTGAGGTCTTGCGCTTTGGACTTCAAGGGGAATTGGAACAAGTACTTACACTTGGCAG
Source organism: Tinospora cordifolia (assembly GCA_030144865.1). Classification (NCBI taxonomy): domain Eukaryota; kingdom Viridiplantae; phylum Streptophyta; class Magnoliopsida; order Ranunculales; family Menispermaceae; genus Tinospora; species Tinospora cordifolia. Next base: position 7,701 of record JAJIYU010007884.1, on the reverse strand, counting down.
AGTTTGCCTATAACAACAGTTATCAGGCAAGCATAAAAATGGCTCCATTCGGGGCTCTCTATGGAAGACCCTGCAGATCACCTAGCTGTTGGGCTGAACTTGAAGATCAAATATTAACTGGGCCAGACATGGTGGAAGAAACGAGCAACTAAGTCAAGTTAATACAAAAGAAACTGACTACTACACAGAGTCGTCAAAAGAGCTACGCTGACAAAAGGAAAAGACCATTAGAGTTTCAAGTTGGAGACAAAGTATTTCTGAGGATTAGTCCTCAAAAGGGGATCAAAAGGTTCGGATTCAAATGGAAGTTATCTCCAAGGTTTGTCGGACCCGTTGAAATACTTAGAAGAATTGGGGAATGTGCTTATGAGTTGGACCTACCAAACCTGATGACTTCAACACATAACGTATTCCATGTATCCATATTGAGGAAATACGAACCTGAACCCTTTCAAATCATTCATTGGGAGGAAGTGAATATTCAAGATGATGCTACCTACGAGGAAACAACGGTCAGGATCCTTGACCATAAGGTACAGAATTTAAGAACAAAGGATATCCCATTAGTGAAGGTACTATGGAAACATCATAGGGTAGAAGAAGCCACGTGGGAACTTGAAAGCGAAATGAAGACCAAGTACTCGCATCTGTTCACAAGGAATACCTAAATATGTACAAATTTCAAGGACGAAATTTTTCTAAGGAGGGTAGGTTGTAACATCTCGAAAATTCCTATGAAATTTGAAAATTTATTTAGAGATTTAATTGGATTTAACGGATGAAAAATTTGGTAAGTCCTAGTTTAGCCAAATAAGAAATAAATCAATTTAACATATTTTTGGGAGAAAAATATATGAATATAATGTATAACATGGGATATCATAGCTAAAAATACAAGGATATGTGCAATTTTTGATGAAAACAAGATTAGAAAATCAATTTGGATTAAGATTTGGGAAAAATCCGAAAATAGAACATGAAATTCGGCTGAAAATCATATAAATATTACTCAAAACACATCCAACGGCTGCAAATCGTAAATTTGAATCCAATCTCGCGATCCGACGACCGCAAGACGATCCGCACCAACGCCCGAGCGCACAGGATAACGAAGATCGAATGGACAGAGATGATCAAGGACGATCGGACAACCGTGATCAAAGCCGCAAAACCACGATCACGAAGTCATAGGTGCGACTCTGCGCGCGCCAATCTCGACCCTCCGATCTGATTCGTGTGCGTGTCGCGAGGATGATTCGATGCGCCAAAAAAAATGCAAAAAAATAGACGAAAAATTTGCTGAAATTAACGAAAAAACCGAGATAAAAACCAAAAATTGATTTTTAAATTCCGAAAGAAATCTGAAAAATACTTATTTTCCTCTTATAATTAGGAAATACGAAATTCTAGAGAATGTAGGTATTTTACTGCAAGAAAAACTCAAAAGTTTCTATTTTTCTCCTTTGAAAAGCTATATAAACCCCTCTAGGCTATCACTTCCCTCATTCCAAAAATAAGAGTTAAAATTTTCTCTTATTTTCTCTAAGCCCTCTTCTTAGCACCTCTTCTCAACTTTCTTTCCTCTCTCTTGAGTGTTAGAAGTTTTTCTCTTGGGTTGGGGAATTAATTTGGTTGATCTTCGTTGGTACTAGTATGGGGGGAATTGATGCAGAAATTTCTAAAGAAAGTGTCACAAGGTGGAAATGATTTCTAGAACACCCTTCTGTTCTTATTTAAATTTATGACATACTCATTATTTGTGTGTTTTTCACTAAAATCAAAGATTTTGAATTTTAGTTTCAGAATTTTAAAAGTTTATTTCAGTTTTTTAGTTTTGATTTATATTTAAGCAATTATATCATCCATGTCATGTTAGTATCATGCTTAGGCTTTTGAATTAAAATATGATGCATGTCTTATGAGTGTTTCATGAATTGATTGTGTATATTCTGAATTTTAATTTGATTTCATATTCTGAAATTTATTTTATGAGATCATGATATGAGAGTTAAGCTGAGACAATGGTGATAATAACCACGTACCATCATAGTGGTCAAGGCGACGCTATGGATGTTCTTTTCATATGAGTTAGGTGATATGGTTTTCAGACCTAAGTACTTGAGGGTCGTGTACCACAGTACCTTGTGAGTTATCACGTGTAATAGGTTGATGCTGACACGTGCCACTAACGGGTTGATGCCGAGTTGACCCTATTTACTTAGTTAAGAGCATCTAGGGATTAAAAACCCTTTTGGTCTGAGACTCGACTTGAACAAATTGTTGTTTGAAACGTCTAATGATTACAAGTGTTTGAATTATGATTGTGTTATGAGTTTGAATATGAAAGATGGTTGTTCGAAAAGGATCCACTGGGCTATGTGCTCACTCCTTCCTCTCTTATTTTTCAAGAAAGTGAAACCTATGAAGCAGTTGAACATGGATAATTCTTAGAAAGTTTCTACCTTATTATTTTTTTGAATTTTTTTGGGCATGTTGCCCAAACTTTTTATGTCTTTCTACTGAAAAGTATTTTGAAGTCTTATGCTATAATAATTAGTTTTTTTGAAAAGTTTTGTACTTTCAATTTTTCTATTATGAATAAAATAGTTTGAATTTCTTTATCTCTTTTAATTGGCCTTGATTTTATTAAAGTGAAGATTTTGTAGTCTTGAATTTTTATACAAAGGCATGAGATATTAAAAAAGAAAAGAACAAGTGTGTGTCACTTGTAAAGTAACACCGGCCCAACCCGCCAGTTGGTTAGGTCCACTGTTAAGAGAACGGTGGTTATGTCAATGCTTAAAGATACGAGGGTTGGGGTGTTGCATCACATTTATCTGTCCATATGAACGACACATCTTTCTGGGTAAGTTTCGTCATAGGTGCAGCAATCCTCGAGAACTTCTGCACAAATCTGAGATAATAACCTACCAAATCCAAAAAACTACGGATCTTCGTCACTATGGTAGGTCTCAACCAACTAATAACAGTCTCGACCTTCGCCGGATCTACATAAATACCATCAGCTCCTACCACATGGCCTAAAAATTATACATTTGTCAATCAAAACTCGTAATTGCTAAACTTAGCATACAAGCGGTGATCTCGAAGAGTCCGTAGTGCGATCCTCAAATGCTCAGCATGTTCCTCCCTAGTCTTCGAGTAAATAAGGATGTCATCAATAAAGATAATGACAAATTAGTCGAGATAGGGATGAAACACTCTCTACATCAGGTCCATGAACATTGCAGAGGTATTTGTCATGCCAAACGGCACAACTAGGAACTCATAGTGCCCGTAACGAACCCGAAAGACCATCTTCTGTACATCTTCTCCCTTGACCTTCAGCTGATAGTACCCAGATCTTAGATCTATCTTTGAAAACATAGTGACACCTCTATGCTGGTCAAACAAGTCATCAATGCGTGGAAGAAGGTATTTTTTCTTTATTGTCACATTGTTCAACTGTCGATAGTTGATACACAAATGGATGCTCCTATCTTTCTTCCTCACAAACAGCACTGGAACACCCCAAGGTGACACACTAGGGGTAATAAAACCCTTACGCATCAATTCCTCTAACTTGACTTTTAATTCTTGCAATTCCTTAGGCGCCATTCGAAATGGGCTGTGTCCCTTGAATAACCTCAATAATGAAATGAATTTTCCACGTATGAGGCAAGTTTGATAAATCCTCAGGAAACACATCAAAAAAATATCTTACAATAAGAATCTCATCAATACTCGCCCATAAAGGTCCCTCATCTATGATAATTAGACTGGTTAGAGTATTGATCTCATTTTGAGTCGTCATTCTATCTCGGGTTCTTGATCTATTAGAGACACTACCCTCAAAAATAATAACAGGTTATCCCGATATCTGAAATATCACCCTCTTGGCGAACAATCGACATGTGTATGGTTCGCGGCTAGCCAATCTATCCCAAGTTTGGCATCAAACTCTAGTAACTCTAATAACTGAAGGTCAACAATGGTCTTAAAGTCACCCAACCTCAACATGTAACCCTCACAATTCATATTAGGGTAAATGCGTTCCTCGGATGTAGTATTCAACATGAGCTAGGGGGGGTGCCCTAAGGGGTCTAAGTTTCAATCTATATACGACATGTCTAGAGATGAATGATAAAGTAGAGCTAGCATAGAAAGGGTACCTTCTACCAGAGTCATGGTAACCTCTAGATCAGGCTATGTGATGACTTGTGCTCTTCTTCAAGTAACGGTAGTAGTGGGTGCACTTGAAGCTGGAACAAGCATAAGGCAGTCATATCGTTTGTGGCCTAGCTGACCACACTGATAACATATAATCTAACGTCCCAACTCAACCTGATATATCTGGCCCGACCCATAATCTTTGTGTCTTGAATCTCAACCTCTACTTTGACCTCTACCTTAGACCCCAAACTAAGTCAGTGGTTGTCCCGTCGGCTGATATGTTTGAACTACAGTGGCAACAATTGGGACTACGGGATATGGCTGACTCTGCTCCTTTCTAGACTGTCACCCCATGTATTTCCTCTTCCTCGAGTATCTACCTGCCCGAGGTCCAGCATGATAAACACCTTGAGTCAGTGACTAAGGCTGTACCTACAACTGCGTTTGCACAATAGTACCATTTACTATTTGAACCATCGAGCGCTCATCTCTACCATCTGTCTCAAACTATAGCGTCTGCCTCTGAATGGTCACAAGGGTGGCCACAGTAGATGTCGATGTCGCCTACTTAATATTGGCCCTCAGCCCGCGACAGAAGAATCCTGCTCTCTCCTTCGAGTTAGCTACTAACTCAGGCGTATAAACTTCCAGTCGGAGAAATCTATAGGTATACTCTCTCACTGACATGTCCTCCTATTGTAGGGTCAAAAACTCTACCTTGTTATGCTCTGTCGCTGTCTCAGGAACATGAACACTCAAAAATAATTTTCAAAAACTAGCCCATGTAGTAATCTACCCCTCTATAGTCTGGCGGGTCTTCCACTAGATTGCAACCTCATCTTCAAGCATGTGTGACGCAAAAAGTACCTGGTTCTCCTTTGACAACTTCAACATATCAGCATTCTTCTCAATATTGTGAAGCCAGTTCTCTGTTGTGTCCAAACTCAGACCCCCATGGAACTCCTTGGGTTTCAAGTCCAAAAACCTCTTTAGGAGGTGATTATGGGCAGCCTCATTTACCTGTCTCACCGGAGTTACCTCTGTGCGGTCTACAACCCTCTCATCTGCTCCGACCCCGCGTACAACTAGTGCAAAGGGTGCTACTGGCTTAGCCCTCTATCTCTCAGCCTCAATCATATCTGGTTTCTCTCTCAATAAGGTTGTTTGGGCCTAAGTGGCCTTAGTAGATGCCCTGATCATAGCCTCGAACCTCTGTATGGGATACTGCTCGAGTTGAATTAGAGGTGGTGGTGGCACCAGCTCTGGGATCCTACGTGGTCTCCCATGTTGAGGAAGCATCGTGGTCTGCATAAAACATTAAACTTCCATCATTTTTCAAATTTAGCAGACCACAACTTTAAGTGATTATAATAAAAGATAACTATGCGTTAAAGTAATTATCTCCAAGTGATAGTCTAATCCATAAGATTCAAATTCTAAATCTTAAAACTTAATAATTCTTAATGACAATCAAATGTTTCTCATAATATGGCCACTCTCACTCGGTTCCTTTTTCTGTCAATCAGAAGTTATAAAGTTTTCGTTCATAATTCTACTTTGCTACTCTAAGTCATTCTTAGAGTTTTCTAACTTTTGTGATTATTCTGAGGTTCTTTACGTTAACAACAATTGTTATTCCTTAATTGAAAAAATTTGGGCTCTGATACCAACATTGTTGGGACCCCCTCTTTGGGGTGAAGGGCGAACCGACCGACACAATGTGTTGACAAACTCACTCGCAAGCTAAGCTTGCCAAAACACTGTTAAACATCCTTCTTATCCATATACAACAATATCAGGGTAAGAACAAGAGATATGGAAGTAGCTAACACTTAATTACAGTAGGATGTTTTTTTAAGTTAAACAAAAAATATTTATGTATAGTCTTTTCTATGTAGCAGTAGCAGAAATGTGATAGTCGAAATATCTATAATGTTTTCCTCACTTCTTATACATCATACTAACTCTAAAAGCAATAAACCACATGATGAAACCTACCAAAATAGACGAGGTGCGCTCTACGTAATGACCACCTTCTTCCCTTTATCTGTAGTAGAAGAACCTGAAATGTTAGAGTAGTGAGTCAATTTTATCCACAACGGCTCAATAAGTAATGTAGCATAATCTACAACTTAGAACATAAATTATGTAAAACAATTTCATGTATGCATGCACAATAATAATATGCAAATGAATGTTAAATCCACAATATAGTAGTGCAGCTTCTATTTTGAAGACGGTTTTAATGTTGAAAACAATGTTGAAGCTCTCAATAGCCTACAAGGCAATAATAAATTTATTCGAGCGGGTATACCCGACGGTTAAGTGCATTCTCATATCATATCATAGGGATCCACCAGCTCGTACCTTATGTATGGCGGCTTCAGATCCTCTATAGGAGAGCGCAATTGATAAACCTGCCCAGAATGTACTCCTATGTATGACAATGATTCGTCCTCAATACTCTATTACATCCAATACCCTAACTAACACCATCGAACCTCGAGATTTAGTGCACATTTTCTCATTTTAAAACCATTTGAAGATTGCAAATACATTTTAATATGTAATAACATTTCATTTATGAATATAATAACAAGTTAAGTAATAAATTAGAAAATACTACTTACAAGAATGCTCAGTTCCGGATATTCCTCCAGTGACCAGTCACGTTTTGCTAACGCTTGATCCTGCGCGATTATTGTGGTTTCTTAATATCTACATAAAACTTGGCTCAAATCTAACTTTATGGTTCTTAGTCAATCAAAGGATTGACTTGGTCAATTGTGATTCAGTTATGTATTTGATTAACTTTGGTCAATACAATCAATTCTAATAAGGCCTAATACTCGTTGACATGTATAATCAAAAGAGTCAATGTGGTCAACAAGGTCAATTTGTACCACTAACCCTTAATATTGACCCAAAATACCAAAAACTTGCATTGTTTACGTATTTCCTACCTTTGGTACACAATAGTCAACTATTTTCATTAACTTAGTGATTCAAAACAATAAATAGAAAATTTTGAATTATTTTTTATGTTACATATTTTTTTCAATAAGTATTTCATAATATTATATAATAATATAACTTTTTTTTCCTATTATTTAACATTATTTTACTCTCTCTCTCTCTCTAGATATATATATATATATATTAATCCTCAAATTGCATAAATGTGAATTTAACATATCAATTGACCTCCAAAAATTTTAATTTCAATGTCATTGAGTTTAGAATTTCATTCTAGACATTTCAGTACCCGTCAACTAAAATTTTAGTGTTAGTGGGTATACCCCCTATGTGTCGACTTCCAACTACCATATAAATTCTTAAATCCCAAATGGGTACAAATAATTTACATATTTGTATTCTACTTGTTAATCTGAACATAATGATATATATATATATATATATATATATATATTATGTAGTTTTATATTTAGAAAAAATGCATCTTAGTTTTGCGTCACTCAATAAACTAATAATTTTATTGAAAACTATATAATAAAAATTGTAATTAAC
>JAJIYU010007883.1:0-18616 GCA_030144865.1 Tinospora cordifolia | reverse complement strand
AATTATTTATTTAAAATACTAATTTTTAAATTATTTATTTAAAATATTAATTTTTAAATATTAATTTTTTATTTTAAAAAATTATTTATTTTAAAAATTATATATATTATTCATTTTTAAAAATAACAAGCCATTTATATTTATATATTATTTACAATTAAAATTTATTTATTTTATAAAAAAATTTTATCAAAATTTTATTTTTAATTTAACTTGAAATAATCTTATTTTAAAAAAATCTGTTAAAAATAAAATTAAAAAATATTTAAAAAATAATTGCAAGCATCGACCGCTCGATGCATAAGGACAACTTCAACGCCTGAGGGAGCGTTGAATACAATAAACGCCCGCTCATACGCCCTGTCATCTTTTTATTAAAAAATAAATAAAATAAATAGTCTGTAGCGCATTAAATGCACTACAGACATTTGATTACTCATATAAAAGGGTTGCACTCAACAGTCCCAGAGCTTTTTTTTTAAATGATGATATGACACGTTAGGGCACTCAATGGACGCCAACTCGACGCTCATTGAGCGCCCGTTGGGGTTGCCCTAACAAACAATGTTTGCCCTAACAAACAATGTCAGACACCCACAAAGGCGTCTGACATCATTTCAGGTTATTAAGCACCAGTTGGCACTCAATAAGCCCCCATCACAATTACGCTTATACGATGTTCCATGCTCCTGTATCTTACTTAAGCTCTTAGACACAAATATATTACAAATTAATCATTCTGTTATCAACTTGTATTATAAATAAATTATTTATAACTGTATTATATTCATATAATATATACATCTATATATACTCTATTTAGCTTTATATAATTATTCTTTAAAAATTATTATTTATAAAAATATTAATTTTAAATTAACTTATTTATATTTTTTTAACATATTTATATTAAACGTATTATTTTTGTATTTCTTAAATAATATATTTATGACTCAAATTTAATCATGTCTAATAATATTTAACTCATTTTTACTTAAGTCCATTTATATTAAATCCAAACTTATTAACTTCATATCAAATTTATCCTATCATACCCAAAAATTATCATCCCTAATTTTACGTACTTACATGACACTCGAGTTTGGAGATCTCTTTTTCAACTCTAGCGTGTCATACAGGCACGCCACCGAGCCAGGGAGCTGTTTAATAAAAAACCATTGAAACAGTGTGGTAAAGCGTCTCATCCACCTCTAACAATAAAGGGAAGGTCAAATAATATTTTATTCATCTACTGAGATTTGCCTTAACTAGGTTTTTATTTTTCTATTTTTTTTTAATAACAGATTATTTGACAACCATTCCCTTTATGTTGCTTGCTAGCCGTAGATTCTTACCTACCAGAAATTTATCACATTCTACGAATCCTCTAGAAACGTTCCATGACACCATGCAAAACAATAACGCCATGTTTTATTATTGATAAAACTATAAGCTTTTGGGTCTGTAATGATGTGCGTCACAGAAGAATTAGAATAATCAGGTGGTAATCTCAAAAGATGCCACTGTGTTGGGTTCCATGGAGACACCCAATTTCCTAATTATGGTGCGAATTAGAGATTGTGGATTAAAAAAATATAAAATAAACAAGGGGATAAAAATAAATAAATGTATAATATACAATAAACAAAGGGATAAAGAAAACTAATGAGATAATACTTGGAAGGGTAAGTGCCTGCACTGAAATCAGGGTTGCTTGCGGAATGGTTTCCTAATTAAAGAAGCTAAAGACATCACAGAGTTGACCCAGAAGAGAGCATTATAATTTTGGTAGATAATCTAATATTTGTTATTGTTAAGTGTTTGTTGTGAGGTGTCCACTTGCTCTAACAAACATTGAATACTACTAAGGTCGAGTTTTATTTTTTGTCCAAAATATTAAGGCCTTCACATTGACGTATCAAATCCAGTGATTGTGTGGATGGAGAATATTAATAATATTTAAAGGGTACGTTCACTATTATTCTATGTAAGCCATGCAAATTATTTAAAGTACGTATATTTTTGTATAGAAAATTATGACATGTTAAGTCTACAGGGATCATACTCTAATGGGAAAAAGAGAATATGTGGCCTTCATCTGTGGATCAAGAACTTTCCAGGATACCAGCTTTGCCCAAGTGTCAGGACACATAAACAAATGATTGCATCATGTGCATGGCTCGTTTTGTGAATTAAGTTTTAGGATAGTCTCAAAGAAAAAAATAACTAAATAAATAAATAGTAATAATAACAACAACGATAAGCTTTAGGATGGTCTATAACATGACGCAAGAGAGGTTTCAAATTTGGAAGGTTTTGATGATGGACACGTTGGGAAGATGATGCATGTAGTGGTAAACCGTGGTGAGACCAGTCTACGGTCGCAGATCTGGAAGAGATTTAGTGTGTCAGATTTTGAGGTCTATTGGCTGAGAAGGTTTCGTTTATATTTTTACTAGGAAAGGCAGAGAACTAAAAGCTTGGAAGAGTTGGTTGGCCAACAACTGCCAAGTTAAACTGAAAGTGCTCTTGTTCCATACCTGAACTAAGGAGCTAGTAAAAGCGGTTGTATAGCTTTCACTAATTGGCTGAACGAAAAAGTGGAAAATAAAATAAGGTATATAGGTAGAACTTCATACCTAGTTTTATATTACTAATTGATTGAAGCTAAAAAGAAAAGAAAATGAATGAACACCCCGGCTGAAGCACGCTTTCTGGTCAAGAAAAAAGCGTACAAGCTTGTCTTAACCCCTAAAGGATATAGAACTGGGTCTATCTGAAAGGGATCGAATTCATTCATTTGGTTTTAAACCTAGAATGGGTCAAGAAAATTGCAGTACCCTAATTAACCTAAGGACTTGTTTATTGGCATATGTTGGGAGGAAGGAAAAAAAAAAAAAAAGAAAAAAAAGTCCCCGAGTGGCTCATAGGATAAGGTTTTTAGATACAAGAAACCTACATACAAGTGTTCGAGGTAGTTTAAAAGTAATGCAGACGCATGAGCCTAAGTTCAAGGACGTTTATTAACAGATTTACAACTAGTGTTTGATACACTTCAGATGAAAGCAGACACATTATTTCCAGTTCACGGACATTTTAAAGAGATTCAAACAAGTCATTACGTGTTCAATTCTAACGCTTACTCGTAATTTCACTCGTAAAAAACAGACACTCTCATTTCATCTTATTTTATATCAAAGCATATTAAGATGCACACACAATCATACGCTGCAAAAAATTGTACAGCTTTTTATAATGTAAGACTCAAGCACAAAGAATGACACTAATAAACACCGGCAACAGCATCACATTTTGGTGCCAAGAACCTTACGTAGTTAATGAAATAAATCTTCAATGCTAACCAGAAATCACCATCATTAAAAGCCAATAGCAACCGTTGTGTAATGATCATTCGTTACAAGGTCAATATTTAGTAAAAGATGGTATGCAAAATGTTAGTAAAAATTGAAGTTTGAATAGAAAATGAATAGTCCCACGTTGGAATAATACACAAAACTTGTTGAAAATAAAAGGGAACTTGTTACTTGTTAACTTGAATAGAAGAAAAAGAAATCATGGGTCCAAAAATATAGACCCATGAATTAACATAAATTATTATGTATATAAATCAAAGACTAGGGCCTTGGGCCTTGCGCCTTGGGCTTTGATTCATACAATTAATTTTTAATTTATCTTTGATTTTATTTTTTTTAAATTCGAAATATAACTGTTGGAAACCGTTTTTGACAGTTGATAACTGTCTTTGGAAAAGTTATAACTTTTAATTACAACCATTCGTTTCTATAAATAGAAATAAAAAAGAATATTATAAATGATGATTATCTTGAATTTCGAATTTTTCCAAGATCAAAAACAGAGAATTCCAGTTTGTAAAAAAACGATTTGTAGTGCTTCCAAATCATTTTTGACAGTCAGATCCTAGGAGACAGTAGCCGATTGATCTTCAAGCACTTGGAAAGTGGAAAATTCCAGTTTATAAGAAAACGATTTGTAGTGCTTCCAAATCGTTTTTGACAGTCGGATCCTAGGAAACAGTAGCCGATTGATCTTCAAGCACTTAGAAAGTGGCAAAATTCTATCTTAGGACATTGCAATCTGCAAGCTTCTGTCATCAAGTGGTTCTTTTCTTACTTGTTTCTATTTATTCGAGTAGTATTTTATATTCTAATATATAATTTATAATAAATTGTTTGTAAGTAGTCTAACAAACACGGTGCTTGAATCTTTTTTTTTTTTTTATAATATTTGACACCCATGGAATCAAGGACCCCTCCCCTACTGATCGCATGAGGCTGGGCACAACATAATAGTGCCACTGTCCAACAAATGGTGTGAAATAGTCAAACAAACTATTATCGTCCTTGCCAAAGACTAAACTCTGCTCAAGCTCAAGATAATCAGATCTTGAAGTAACAATTTACTCTCCTTAATCTCTTCAAGTTAGTTTTACATATGTTATTGCTACTACAATCCACACAACATTTCAACCTTACCAGGCTAACTCCTTTCATCAGGGACATTATCTATTCCACAAGACCATATTATTTCAATAGGCCTGGTTAGGATAGCACTTTCACCTATTGAAGCAATCATATTCTCAAAATGCATTTAGCAATGACTTTTGTCTTTCTCAACTTCATTTAATCTTTTTTACTGTAGGTTTTCTTTCTCATCTTTCTCATCATCCAACCTCAATAAAGAAGAGTTGAAGAAACAGATCTGACATAGTGGTCTAATACGCATGGAAAAAGGCTTTAGTTGAGTCAAATCTCTCATTATCCAACCTCAAATACACTTGTTACATGAAAATGGTATTTGACATACACTCAACTTTTCCCAACTGCTTCTCTCTTCCTCCAATCTCAAACAGCATGGCCGAAAATATGAGGGATAGCAATAAGCAGAGGGAGAAACCATTCCCACAACATGGGGAAGAGAGAGTCGGGTCTCCAACGGCCGAGAACTTTTCTCAAGCACAAGGACAAACGAACGAAGACCTCCAGCAGAGGCAGAACAAGGAAAACCAGGAAGTAGAAAAAGGACAGGGGGAGGAAAGCTTGATAATGGTTGAGGAAAAGGTGGTTGAAAGGGTAAGAAAATTCCTTCGGTCAATTGGTGCGCAATTGACTGAACTAGAATGAATAAGCAGCTTAATGGGGCAAAGAAGTTCCTCATGAAGATCCTCAGTTGGTACATTAGAGGGACTGGTTCAGCCTCAAAAATCTTAGAAATCAGAAGGACCATAAAAACTCCGAAAGCGGACATAATCACTCTCCAGGAAACAAAAAGGAGTAGGTTGGACAAGAAAATCATATCCGGATGGTGGAAGAGATCTTATGTGGAGTGGGTTGATGTTCCAGCACTAGGCTCAGCAGGGGGCATAGTAATTATGTGGGACTCTAGAAAAATGACGGTCTTGGACAAATTGGAAGGCAGTTTTTCTTTAACAGTAAAAGTGAAGGATGAAGGAGATCAAGCTTGGTGGCTCTCTGCAGTGTATGGTCCCTGTAACAACCAGGACAGGGAACTCTTTTTAATGGAATTGGTGGCCATTTCAGCAGTCATTCAAGAGCCATGGTGCCTAGGAGGAGTCTTTAACATAATGAGAAATGGAGAAGAAAAACTTCATGATGAATACACCACTCAACAAATGGCCCTGTTTGAGGATTGGATTCAAGATCTTTCCCTAAAGGAGCTTGAGATGAAGAATCTTAAATACACCTGGAGCAATGGAAGGAACCCCCAGTATTATGTAAATTGGACAGATTCCCAAGAAACACATAATGGTGGGAGAAACATCATAACCAAAGAATCTGGGGAATGGAAAGGATTGTCTCAGACCATTGGCCAATCATTCTAGATACAACAATCATAAAGTGGGGTCCAGCCCCTTTCTGATTCGAAAATGAATGGTTAACTCACCCGAAGTTCAGGGAGTTGGTGAGAACCGAATGGGCTGACAACAGTTGTAAGGGGTGGGCTGGATACAAGTGCACGATGAAGTTGCAAAAGCAGAAAGCTAGGCTAAAGCTGTGGAGCAAGGACCATAAGACTCTAGAAGCAGCAAAGATTGATCACATGAGGCAGACTCTGAGCTAGCTAGATCGAGCATTGGAGAATGGAGACCAAAACCAAGACATAATGGAAAGAAGAAAGGAAATAGTAACAAAAATTACACAATTAGAATGCCTCATGGAAAGGAGAGCCAGACAGAGAGCTAGGATCAAATGGGCTAAAGAGGGAGATGTAAATTCTAGGTACTTCCACAAAATCTTGTCAATGAGAAAGTCCAAAGCTACTATTTCAAAGTAGGAGGATGGACAAGGACAAATTCTAGAGAAGGAATTTATGTTAGGCTCTCTTCTGACATACTGCATGTCCATATTTAAACTTCTGAAAAGGGTAGTTGACTAGTTGGAGAAGATGATGTGTGATTTCCTTTGAGAGGGTCCGGATGGCAATCACAATATGCACTTGGTGTAGTTGAATCAAGTCCAGAGGAGGAAGGAATTAGAAGGGCTTGGGATTGGTAACTTGATGGCAAGGAACAAATCTCTGGCGGCAAAATGGCTTTGGCTTTTTCCGAAGGAGAAAGATCAGCTGTGAGGGAGAGTTATTAGAAGTAGGCATGGGATGGATGTTAATGGCAAAAATGTTGGCATTCAAAAGAAAGCTACTTACAGAAGCCCTTGGAAGTTTATTCATTCCATTCATCAGGTTTATAACCCTTACATTAGGTTGTGTGTCGGTAATAGAAGGAATATTCGATTCTAGGAAGACAACTGGTTGACAATGAGGCCTTCTCTGCCTTGTTTTCTAGATTGTATAGGCTTTCGATAGGCCATAACCATCCTATATCTTTCTTCTTGGAGCACAATTCTGCAAGGTCATCCCCTCATTGGGAGTTTCACTTGCGATCCAATGGAGGTCCGAGGTGTTAAGGAAGCAGAATCTCTTCGCTCATTTCTGAGGGATTGTAGTCTACAGAACAAGGAGGATTCAATAATGTGGGTCAATGAAAGCTCAAGGAAATTTTCCCCAAAGTCTCTCTTTCTTTCCATGATAAAAAGATCCTTCTGCTATTCCATTCCCTATTCTCAAAGATATTTGGAAGGCCTCCGTTCCGTCAAAAGTGAAGTTTCTTGCCTGGGTGGTGTTCAAGGAGAAGGTGAACACAAGAGATATGGTTCAAAAGCACTTTCCCAATTTCCATTCGTCTCCTTCTTGCTGCTTTCCATGCAAGTAAAGTGAGGAGTTGTAGCTCATTTGTTTGGCCGGTGTCGGTTTGCCTCTATTACTTGGGAAAGATGGAGGAGCCACTTTCCCATTTTTTCAGCTAGAGCAGGGCAGACTAGTCACTGTCCATTGTGGGAGGAAGTAGTTTGGAGGTGGAGAGGCCACTGGGTGGTGGCTAATTTGATAGTTGTGTAGTGTTTATGGAAGGAGAGAAATGCTAGGGTCTTCTCGGATAAATACCTTCCCCTCACGCCATTTTGCAGGAATCACATTCCCTAGCCTCGTTTTGGATTAACCACAGTCCTCTCTCTTTGGGCTATTCTATGGAGAATGATAACCTCCCTCAAAGCATTATGGGCTAGGATTATCTGGGGTATTCACGATGTTCAAGAAAATGGTAGAGATGCATCAATTAGCCAAAGGGTCACATTCAAATCCCCGTGGAAAGCTAGTCATTGAATTTACCCACATTTAAAAAAAAAAAAAAAACAAATAAATATGGTTGAATATAATCAAAAAATATTGAATCAAGCCCATATATGCCATTCCCTCTTCATCTCATTAAAAAGATGGAAGCCCTATACAAGATGGAAGCAAGGAAGGCAGTGCATGGGTGTGGGATTATGGCAGAAGAATGGTGCGCCCAGCGATACTCAAAGAAATATTCCTAAACCTATATAGATATCCAAATCTCACGATAAACCAATCTCAACTTTCATGGTGCACAATGGAAACGAGGAAGGAAGTGCATGGGTTTGAAACCTCCACCTAACCAGGGACCTCACCGAAAGCAACATGAGAGAAATCATAAGCCTCGCACGAATGCTGGACCAATTTCAACCTTCAAACACATAGGACAGGCTGATTTCAATGGGAGACTCTCTGAACACGTTTTCAACCAAAGCTCTCCTTTATAAACTGGTTGGCAACATACAAACCCCCTTCACAAGGTGCAAATTCATCTAGACAATCCTAGTCCCAACCAAAGTAAAGATCATAATTTGGTTAATTTGCCTAAATAAATTAAATTGTGCTAATGTCATCCAAAAAGAGCTACCTCACCATACTTTATGTTCCTCTTATTCCTGTCTTTGTAGGGAAGTTGTTGAAGTACTACACATCTTTTTGGGTGGTGCAGACTCTTCGCTCAATATGGAATAGATGGAACACCAAAGTGCCAAGTATAATAGCCTTATCATTGAAAGATCTTTTTGTAATTCCAATTTAGATATCTCCACATACCCTCAAGTAGTACTGGAAAATCTGGTACACTATTTAGGAGGATGGGAACACAAGGATATTTAAGAATCATCACTAACATGTGGAGCTTTTGTGGAAGCAATCACAAATTTTGTTCACTACATGGGTGTTTATAAAAAAATTGTTAAGAGGATCCAGTTTCGGATAATGGCCTTCTAATTAGGGTAGCATTACCCAAACCTTGTAAATTTTGTTCTCTCTTGCTTGGATATCTCATCCCTCTATTATTAATATACATTACTCCAGTTTCTTTTCAAAAAAAATTAATAAATGATGTAGTTAATGTAATATTTATCAAAGGGCAATATAATCTCAATGTATTTTTGTTAATAAATCAATTATTTTCTTATTTCTTGTGCATAGGCCAAATGGTGACAGATATTGTGGAACAGAGGAAGTAACTAGCAGTCATAACAACTTTTTAGATTTTTTATGAAATATTTAGAGCTCCTAGGACTAAAAATTTGTAGATTTCCTGGGTTTCAATACTTTTGCCTCCCAAGAATCATTAGTGATTCTTGATCTTTTGTACCGTAGGAGTTCACATATAGGAGAGTATTCAGTTTTGAACCATTGAACAAAGTGAAAGATTTGAGTATTTTCTTCTTTGGTTTTCTTTGGTTTGAGTGGTACAATCCAACCTTGGCACTGGCTTTTAGGAGTGATTCCTAGACCTTTTATCTCTTTACTTTTAGCCCTGTATCTCTACTCTCAATAACCACTTCCAACAAAACACTAGAATCTCGCAATTTTCTATCAACCCAATGCCCCTTTTTGTTCCTACATCAATAAACTGTAAGTAGTATGAAATTACATAAAGGTTTAGGCCTCAGGTTTTTTTCCTGGAGTGGTTTTACAAGGGATTTTCTATAGGTCCTAGCGTCATCCGATCACTGGTTGCAACAAAAAGGCAACAAAAAGCCTATTAGAAGAATTAGCAACTTGGAGAATTTCAACATTTGCAATTTTAAAGTATATCGTTCTTTGGTTTAGTCTGTGTATCATAACTAGAAGGCTTAATTGTTGCTTGATTGAGAAATAATTGAGTTATAAAATGATTTATATTTGTATGGAAAAGTGCTTGTTTAAAAATATTTTTTCAAGGTTTTTCTAACATTATTCGTGTATTAATCTAATATCTCATATTTTCAAGGCCTGTCACAGAATGTCTTGAGACATCTTGTTTCAAGCATTGTTTCTAACACAATGATGCAGAAGGCAAAAGAATCAAGAAGAGATTTAAGATAAATAGATGCAAATCCCACTAAGTTACCTTTGAATTCTCCATGTGACTCAATCCTTATTAAGTGTCTTCATTTGTAAACACCAAAGTAAAGGAGTCAACTTCTACGAAGATTAGGAACTAAGAAACTAACTGGATATAAAGAACTAAATTATACTTCAACTAAAACTCAAATACATGCTAATCAAATTATCCTTAAGTCGTCCAGCCAACTTTGCATTACATTAGTCACTGACGATTATATCATTTCATTCATGAAAAATATATTGATAAAGAATTATGAGAATCAAGTTTCAATTTGAATGATAAGTTTTTAGTTTGTTAGCTAAATATTGTACTATTGTTGATAAACTTAAATATGAAATTCATCTACCCTTCCTTAAACTCTAAAATAGAGGGCTTAGTAGGACTCTTGTGCACTAGGTATGCACTTTTTTATATATCACTAGTAGGCGGCAGTTTGTTTTACTTTCTAGGCAATAAAGCTTTATTTATCCCAAACATAATGTAACTGAACCTATAAGACTAAAAGGATTGATTTATCCGAAAAATATAGCAATAAATGTTAAATTTTGTTTTGGAAATTCAAAATTTTAATATGAAAAAGTGAAGCTTAAGCTTAAGCACCTCAAGGATACCAAACAATTTCTATATTGTAAGACTTTAGTTATTCACAGTGAGATAAAAGATCAGAAAGATCTAAAATAACATGGATAGAAATATAAAATGGTTCTACCTTTTCTATTTAGTAGAGGAAAAGGGTCATTGGAATTGACAATTCAACTATAACAGGCCAAAGGATTTGCTCTTAAATAAGGCTCTGTACACCTTACAATGATAAAAAAATCCTTTGCATTGGGTACAACGTTCTTCATTCTTTCTTGACTTGGCTACGATGAATGATGGCAAAAACTAGTTTCAGTTTAAACAAATGTCATCAAATAGATAATGGATGGCTTGCAATCAAATTTACTAAATTGTTTAAATAATTGTGCAACAAATCAAGCAGATCTCAATAAGAATCATATATGAGATTAATGGAATAAGTACGTAACTAAGCAATATCAATATTAACTAACTGACGAACTGGCAGAAATCATCTTCAAGATCTGGTTATGTAAGTTACCATTTGAGACAAGCACACCACCTGAAGGAAAGATGGCCCTTCGCCCAACTTGGTCAGCAGCAAGGTCAAGTGGATTGCCTCTCCAGTCAGTAACCTGATTACAAGTTGATAAAATGTTTTATTCTTTTTCCAAAGTCCAAACATGACATGCATCACTAGAGTAGGTAAAATAACGAGTTTCCAATTACAATATGTTTACACTAAGAGGATTTGCATTAAGCCCATATCTTTTTGTCCTAATTGTAGATGAGCTGATTAAATATATCCAAGAAGATATTCCACGGATTTTGTTATTTGGTGATGATGTAGTACTGGTTGAAGGAGTTACATCTAGAGTAAATGCTAAGCTAGAGATTTGGCTCCTGATTTTGTAAGGGTTCAAGATTAGTAGAACTAAGAGCAGATGCATTAAATGCAATTTTAGTGGAAGTGAAAAAATCACGAAAAAGAGATACCAAGGAGCAAAACTTAAAGAAAATGGGATCTATTATACATAATGTGTTCGAAATTAATTCAAAACAGAGAATTGACAAGAAGAACAAAGAAAAACAAAAAAAAAAGGCCCAAATTACTAGATTGTTATTTACTTATTTCTTGTATTCTGAAAATTTACACTTGATCATTATGTAGTGCAAAACCATACACATGTTACTGAACCATTGGCAGTTCTAGATATAAATGACTAACTAGTCAACCACATTACAGTTAACTTGACCCTTTTAATGACAAGAAACATGAAACATGTTGTAATCGTAGTAAAAACTAAAAACTACAGTGGAATAAAGATCAAACAAGACAAAATTATAACTTAAAGCTATTTAGAATGGGGGCCCATCGAAAATCGCCTAGCAAATTTACTTACACTGACCCATGTAAGCCCCAAAAAGAGCTTTCTTAAGCAAGGCCCGCAGCTCTCTTGCGGTTGTAAAAAAATAGGGGAAATACTTTCCTTCCGCACAAACCAAATAACAACAAACACCAACATCTTCCAAAAATCTCTTAAACAAGACGAAAGAGAGCCCTAATTGGGAAAAGGACCAACAACATTGGCCCAAAGGTACCCCATCCCGCTACAAGAACTCCATTCATTTGCCCCAAACACTTTGTTAAGCACATTCTCCAAATACAAGTTGACCAAACTTGCCTCCCTTTTACATGAATAGCACCAATTTAGAGAGAATCAGTTCCTTCACGCACTCACAAAGACATCCACATGATTTAACCTATTATGAGCCTAGCGCTAACACAAAAATTTAGGCTTAGAGGAGACATGAGATTTCTACATAATCTCACAAGGGAAACTACCATCAAAAGGATCAAGATTAGGGGAAGCATAAAGGCATTTGAATTAAAACCTCAAGGAAAATTCGCTTAGAAGCATCCAATGACCAAGCCACTCTATTCCTCCCACTGGTAAGACAAACTCCCTCCAAGAATTCCCAAAGAGATGAAGCTTCAAGGGCTTATCAATCAGACAAATTCCTCCTTTAGTGGTGACACCAAGAAGACCCAATCTTGTCGCCATCTACCCTCTGAGGCGACAAAAACCAAAAATGGGATGATCTAGCTCGATAAAGAACCTACAAATATGGGAGAACAAAACATTGAACCTGGCAATGTCACATCAAGTATCTTTCCAAAATTTGATTCGTAGATCTGTTGGAACTTGAACTTCCTAATTTCTATTCGAGGATGAAGAGAGAGGAAAGATGCTACAGGAAAAAAGAAGAATGGTAGAAAAGATTGCAAAGAGGAAAATGAAGAATGTTAGTGTTAAAAGAAGTTACTTCACCATTAATGAAGCCATCAAAAGCCTCATCTATCACTTAGGTCACCTTTTATTTCTTGAACTCAAAATCATAATAGAGAGACCAAGAGAAGGCCACAAGAGCTGAAGAGCTAAGCGAATCTGATACCATGTTGGAAAATAATATAAAACAGAGAAATAGAGAATTAGGGAGAATAGGATAAGAAGAATTGAAGAGGAAAGAAAAAAATCACACAAAAATAACCAAACACCTAACTTCTACGTCTTGTATTTTGGAGAATTATATTCACTCATTAAATAGGGTTAAACCATACACATGTCACCATACCATTGGAGTTGTGTTACAATATATATAATTTCTATTTGTGTATACTTTGTATTAATGCATATATTTACTATATAATCATCTAGGTATTCATTTATAAATGTAATATATTCTATTATTCTCACTGATTAATACACACACAAGTTCATTCAAGTTTATTTCTTTACATGGTATTAAAGCTAAGGCTCAACAGATAACTTTCTCTTTTAATTTCTTGACACGAATAGCCAGCCAAAAACCTCTCATTAGTTGCACGCTTCATCAATGTTTCATCAATGTCCACAAAAATTCACCATCACAACCTGCTACTTGGTGCTACCACTTTCTCGCCTCAACATTCCTCTGTTGGTTTGTTTGCATGTTTGTTGGAGCTATTATCACCATTGTTGATCTCATCAATGTTTCCATCACTGCTCTCTCCAGCATTCCTACCTAGTTGTTGCTGATGTCATAGCCAAAGCTCCATCTTCTTCTTCTATGGCGCTCATCCTCTTCTTCCATGGTGTGTTCTTCTTCTTTGGCAGCTTGTTCTTCTCCCCGCCATCTCCTTCGTCACTCTTTGTGGTTGTTGCCAAGCCACTTTCATATTTTGCCCTTGGCTGCAATAAGCACACATCTTCTTCGACACATTTTCATACTATATTGCTATATTTTCTTCAGCATATTTCTATATTATATTTACCCATCTTATTTAGCACATTTTGCTCCCTATCACTCACTTCAATATCCATATATATCCATAAGACATTTAAACTTCAAGTCATGCAACACGTGATTTTTATTTCTTTTAGAAATCATTTTTTATGGCTTCCTAGAATATTCTCAATCATCCTATTCCACAGTTGGTGGAGGTAAGCCCCAAGTTTATTGGTAAATGTTTTAAATGTGAATATTTTTGGCAACATACTTTTGAATGTAGGAAGAAGACTAGTGATCAAGTGAAAATTAGCAATAATCAACGCATTTTTGTAGCTTTTGTTAATCCATCAACATTGAGTCCATCCAACGCACCCTACTATCATCCCTTACTATGCTTGGCCTGGAGGCATTTATTCATCAAGTTATATATTAAGAACTTCCAACTCTTTCAGCCACATCAAGTAAATCTTCTTATGGAGTCGATTTAGCTTGTTATAACAACATGATCTTTGATGTTACTTTAGTTTCAACAATTATCTACCACTCCACCGGTTTCTACGATTTATACTGTTAATAGATCTAATATGTTGGCCAACTTGTTGAAACAAAATTTTACCTTGACTTTTTTTTATAAAAGATGTGACGTGCAAAATTCAAAAGGCGTGACAACTAGATGGGACCGAGTGTAAAGTTAGTAGTTTTTTCAAGCTTTACTTCTTTACATGCACCCGATACTAGTTTTCATCTCACGACATATGTTTCTACTTTCAATCTTTGGCATTCTTGTTTAAGATATGCTTTTTTCAATAGTCTCCATTGACTATCTTGGTAAAGTACGAACGTTTAGAGCCTTTCAATTGCATTTATTTCCAATTGAGTAAACTGAGTGCATTACCATTTTATAAAAGTGATCCTTTTCATCTACCCTTTGGATCTTATCCATTCCAATACTTGGGGACCTACCCAGTTTCAACTGAGAGAGGATCTCAAATATTTTGTGATATTGATTGATAATTTTTCACAATGTGCTTGAGTTTATCTCCTACTTGGATTTATATGTATCTATCTCTTACATGATCAATCTCAATTACTTAATATTTTCTCCAAATTTCAAAAAATGATCCAAACTTAATTTGGGTAGGTGATTAAAGTTTTTCGTACTAACAATGCTACACAGTATGCATCCAATTCTTTTGCAAAGTCTCTTCAAGGGATGAAAAACTCTCTCATCGCTATTGCCCCTACACTTCTTTGCAGAATGGTCATGTTAAACATAAGCATAGGCACATTCTCAATACAATTAGATCCCTTATTCTCTCAGCCAATATACTTGAGTCCTTTTGAAGTGAAGTCGTACCTACTACAACCTACACCATTAATCATGTTCTATCTTCAACTCTCTCAAGTAAAACACCACATAAGATCTTATATGGAAAAACACATAATAATTCAATTTTGAAAGTATTTGATTGCGCATGTTTTGTTTTGTTTCCTGCCACAAGCAAACTATATTAAAGTCTCGGTCACGTTTATGGGATATAGCATTGAGTAAAGGTTACCATTATTATCATCCTATTGCTAAATGTCTCTGTATTTCTAGACGTGTAATTTTGGAGCATTAATTATTTACCTTTATCTCATCATTGTCCTCCCAACCCCCTCAATACTCTACTTGTTGATCTACCTCCAGATCTTTTTCCTGACTCTGGTACAAGTGAAGCAACCTCGAAAATTCCCACCTTGACAATTGGCACCAACTTGCCTACATCATCAGCTGATTCAACTGTCACATCCACACGCATTGAGTCTCCCTCCATTTTTATGTTCGTCGCTCCAATAGGATAAGATCTATCACATCTCATCTTAAGGATTATCTTTCTTTTTCTTCTTCCTTTTTTTTTTTTTTTTTTTTGAAGCTCCATTTGACCCTCTTTGGCAAAAAGCTATGGTTTAGGAAATTCATGCTATGTATAATACACATACATGGCATGTAATTGAATTGCCTCCAGTAAAGCCCATAGTAGGAACTAAGTGGAGGTCCAAAATTAACCCATCCCAATGGATCAGTTAAATACTCTTAGGCTTGCCTCATTGCTCAAGGATTCACACATGAGTACAGTATTCAGTATGAGGAGATTTTTACTTCAAATGCTTGCATTAACATTTTTTGTTCATTACTTGTCATCTCAACCATTAGATTGTGAAATATGTTTCACAATGGATGTTTACAATACATTTCTTAATGGGAGTTGGTCCAAAAAGATTATTTGCAACCTCTCACAAGGTTTTGTCAACGACCAAGAAACGTATATCATCTTCACAAAGCTATGTATGGCTCATGTAGTTTTCTCAAACTTGGTTTTCTAAGTTCAGCTTTGTGCTTGCTTAATAGGTTTTCACACCTAACTCATATGACTATACATTGTTTCTTCATAAATCTGAGAATAGTATTGTTATTCTTCTATTGTATGTAGATAAGATGGTCAATACTAGAGATGATGTGTCAAGTATTTATGCCCTGAAGAGTTTTCTTGATCGGACCTTTGAGAGAAAGGACTTGGGATCTCTCAGTTATTTTTCAAGTCTTGAGATTACATCCAATTCTAACATATAATAATATCTCAAGCTAAGTGCGCATTGTAATTTTTCTCTCATGCTAGTTTGTTTGACAATAAGTTCCTTGATAGTCCATTGGAGATTAATGCAAAGTTGTTACATATTAATAGTGAGCTCTAGCACATGCAACATTATACAGGCAATTGTTGGTAGTCTCATCTATCGTATCACAACTCAACTACATATTTATTACGCAATTACATTAGTGAGTTAATTTATGCATGCTCCCCATTCATCTCAATGTGTAGTTGTCCATGTATTCTTCAATACATTAAGGGCAGTTTATTTCATGGCCTTCATTTCTTAGCTACCTCCTCTTTGGAGCTTAGAGCTTTCATGAATATAAATTGGGCTAGTGATCTTACTAATCATTCCATTACCAATTATTGTTTCTTACCAATTCCTCTCTAATCTCGGAGAAGAGTAAGAAACAAACAACTATCCCTAGATCTAGCACAGAAGTTGAGGATCAAGCAAGGGCAGATGCCACATCTAAGCTTTTACGGATTTGTTGGTTACTTTAAGACATGGGTATTGCTCTTCATAGTATTTCGTTTCTCTACTATAATAATATGAGTGCTATGCATACTGCCCATAATGATGTTTTTTAATGAGCGAACAAAATACACTGAGATTGATTGTCATTTTATTTGCTAATATATTAAACATGACACTCTTCAATTGAATCAAGTTGTTTTAGTCAATCAATTAGTAGACATTTTTACAAGGCGCTTGCACCTGGACGTCATCATGATTTGGTTGAAAACTCAAGATGGCTTCTTCTTTACCACCTTTGAGTTTGAGGTAAGATGTCACTATATATATATATATACCTTTCATTTTTGTATACTTTCTATTTAGGCGTGTCTTTACTATATAATCATCTAGGTGTTCATGTACATATATTTTTATGTAATCAACCACATTACAACTAACTACAGTAAACTAAACTACATAACCATGGTAAATGGGTTGCTTGTGTATCTTCTTTCTTCTTCAAGTTTCTTTAATTTACTATTTTTTTATTTTAATTCCCAGAATAGCATCAGAGCCACTCAGCTCCTGCGGGTTTCCTTAAGCCTCTCTTTCAATTCTAAGTTCAAGAAATAGAAAGTGATTCAAGTAATAGATAAAGCTTCAATATCTTTATCGATGTTGAAGTAACTTTTTGTAACACTAATATTCTTCCTTTTTCTCTTTGGAAAGATGCCCCTCTTCCTTCTAAAGAATGCATCCAACTTCATTTTCTTCAAGACTGCAAAACAAAAACCAAGAAATTCAAAGATCTAAGAGATTTATAGTTTAGTTCTTGCACCCAAGGCAATCTTGTCATCTCCATTTCCTCATCACCTCCTCTCTCTCATTCTCATCATCTTTACAAGGTTACTTATTCAAGAAACAACCAAAAAGCCTGAACTGGGAGAAAAAAAGAAGCAATAGCAGCAAAAGAAATAATGGAGGTTGGACTCATGGTTTTTCTCAACCTTTCCCCACTCCATCAATCCTAAATCATATATATCTCACCAACATGGCCACCATTTTCAACAATTATCTCTTCTCCTCAAATCTCCTTTCTAATTCAACAATTATCACCAAAGCAATCACAAATTCAGTTCCTCAATTTCATGGCCATTGATCCTCATTCAATATCCTTTTCATCTTCTTTCAGTTTCTCCTCTAAGGCATATCCATCTCTTCAAACCTCTAACAATTAATTTCTTTCAAGTCAAATCCCAGTGTGCAAATCTCACATATCCAATTCTCTATTCCATGTTCCTCATCCTCAAATAAGGGCCCATGGATTCCTTATTAAAATCCGTTTCTAATCCAAATCTTCTCCTTCTTTGTTTTGTCAATCAAGACTTGCATCACCAGCAGCCCCGTCCCATTAATTTTTCTCAAATCAACTGCCATTGGACAAGCTCATGGAAGCTCTCACAACACTTGACAGGCGTCGTTAAGTGTGACCAGTGCTAATAAAAATATTGTAATTAAACGTAAGGTGGATAGTTAGTTACTTAGGAAATATAACCAGTTGACTGTATTTTATTGTTCAAGAAGTAACCATGCAGTTCTTTGTGTTGTTTGTGTATCTTCTTCTCTTTGCCTCCAAGTTTCTCTAATTTTCTGTTTTCTATTCAACTTTTTTTTTAAAAGAAACGATATTTTATTTATAAGGTAAATGATTACAACATTACTTAGAAATTTACTTTGCTCATCCTAGAACTTTCCTAAATTACATTGTTCCATCCGCTAAGCCAGTCGAACATTGAATAACCCATTGATAAAGTGCTATGACTAATCCAAAAAGAAGCTAAGTAGTAAGATTCCTCCCAAATGTGTGATGGTGGGGAGAACTTATCCGAAAAAACCCTAGCATTC